>CAUYQG010202104.1:0-10389 GCA_963574415.1 Tarsius wallacei | reverse complement strand
ACTTGGATGGATTTAGTGTCTATCATACTCAGTGATCTATCACAGAAATGAAGAACAGAATCCCATATGTTCTCACTCATAAGCGGACCTTGAACAATTATCATAATACTATAAGAAAGGGATTGGCAGTAGTGGGAAACTTCCAGGGGATGGGGGGTGGGATTGACAGTTGAGGGAAACTGCAAAGGGAGGGAGAGGCATACCTCATCAACAAGGGTACCTGCATAATCAACATTTGTGTTCCTAACCCTGAATTGTACCCCACATCTTTAAAATTAAAAACAAAGATTAAAATATAAATAAATGAGTAAATAAATAAAAACCCTCTGCCTTTTTTTTTCAGTGGAGTTGAGTTTAGACTGCATTCTGGTCTCTCTCCTCTTGAAATAGTATTGAATAAAGTCTTCCTTGTCTATTTAACTTTGTTCAATGTGATTTTTACTTTGAAGGGTTTTTAAAATCTTCCCACCAAACTATATTCTCTTGGTTACTAGAATAAAGGATTAAATTGACATGTGGCTTATACAAAAGAAATTTTGAAATGAAGCACTTCCAACTTGATCAATTTAGATCAAAAATAAAGTTTCCAAATATGACAAAGTATACATTTTAATTTATTTTTAAATTAAGATTACCTTTGTATATTAATTGAGATGGATTAGCATATTTGCTGACAATTATATTTTCTTCCTTATGCAATATGGAATATCAACTTTTTTATTTGAGGAGATATTAAAAACCATCTTTTCATAATACATTCTTATACTCCCTAAATGTTAACTGCCACAGTAATGTGAAAACATAAAAAATTGATATGCAAAAGAATCAAAACACTTAATTCATTATATCAAAAGGGTAAGTTGGTTTGAAAGTATATTCATAGGTTGTAAACATATTTGTCAATTATGTTCTTATAAATGCAGTTAATTTATATAATTGAAGCACTTTCATGGGATGATAAGAAAAAAAATAAAAGTATTATAGAGATGAAATTAAAATGAAGCAGAAAACAGAACAGAAAAAAACATGAAACTAAAAGAGATTAGATTGACTAAAAAATAGATTAGCAGAGCAATACAGAAGAAATAAAAGCACAAATAAGAACACATCTATGGAGATTATACAAGAAATAGACACAAAATCAATATTTTCATGGGAATAATTTTCTTCACTTTGTTGACTCAACAGAAGAAAATAGAACTTAATTGTTTAAAAATTACTTTTCATTTTTGCAATTCTAGACATAAAAGTGCTATAATGATGCCATAAATCTTTGAAAATAGATTCTAGAATACTTCCACATACACTCTCATTTCATGTCATAAAAAGATATAAACTAAGCATCATTAATATTATCATCCTCATCTTACAGGTAAAATAAATGTTCAGAGGAGTGTCTGTACCCTCAAATTTTCAAATGTAGTTGTTAAAATGACATTTTTATATATGAGTAAAATCTTCTGACTTCAAAATCACACTGATTTCATTCTATCAGAGGCTTGCAACCCTACTTATGCATCAAAGTATCATGTGAAAATGTGAAAACTAAATGTCCAGGATCCAGCTTGCCACCTAAATTATAAGTTTTTCTGGTGATTCTGTTGTATAGTCAAATTTGAGAAACATTTTTTTGGTACTGGTAAAATCTACTGACTGTACATGCCTACAAGATGTTTAAAATTACTTAAAGAAAAAAGTACTAATGATGATTTCTGTTTATGCTAATCTAGTTTTCATAAAGAAAAGACATGGGGGCTTTTTGTATTTTAAGTTCTGAGTTAACTGAACACCATATATTGGCTTTGGATCTCCAACATCACTAAGCATTTGAAAGTTGTGTGGGTGGGAGGCACTTGTCAAAATTGTAAATGAATACATGCTTAGCAAGAGCAATTCCACTTCAATGTATAGCTGGGCCTGTATAAAATAGCCTATGTACAAGATGGCTTTAGTTAGAGTAAAATCAAAACTACCATAAAGAAAGACCTGAGAATACCATGACATTAAAAAATGGAAATTTACATCCCCCTCCCCCACCAAAAAAAAAGACCAGAGGTAAAAGAATCAAGAGAGATTAAGTAAATCTATCATTCTCAATGTATTTTCCATCTCTGGGTCTAAAGTAGCTTGTCTTGCTCCTGCCATCATATTTACATCTCAAACAGGAGGAAGGAAAAAAAGGCACATACTGGGCCATGTGCTGATTCTTTTAAAGGCATGGGCTGGAAGGAGCACACATCTCTTTTGCAAATATCCTATTGACAAGAATGTAGGCCCATAATTGCAGCACCTGCAGAGGAAGCTGGGAAATGCAGTCTCCAGCTTGGTAGTGCTATGACTGGATCAGCAGGAGAGAATGGAGGTGGGTGGTGACTATAGGATAAGAAAGGCTATTCCATCTGACATCATGTACGAGTAAAATGGCAAAATATTTGGGGGAAGCAAGCTTAAAATGTCGAACAGCAGGTGAATGATTAGATAAATCATGGTAACTTCATACAAACAATACTATGCCATGATGGCGAAAAAAAAAAAAAGAATTTCTCTACATGCAGATCTGAAAAGATCTCCAAAAATTAAATAAATAAAGGAGGAAAACTGTGTATGGAATTCTATGTGTAAAAAGCTGGTAAATAATAATAGAAATTTATATTTACCTGAATTTTCAAGAGAAATTCTGGAAGGAAACAATACTATTAAAAGAGGTTACCTGAATAAGGCAGTGACTATGACAAGGAGACAGAGTAGTGAGAGCAAGAGTTTTCTCTGTTTACTTACAGAGATTGTGTTCATGTTTTTAGATCTCATAGAAGTACTATCTATTCCAGATATTCAACTTCCCGTGTAGGTTCTGCAATAAAGGAATTTTGTAGACATAATTAAGGTCCCAAATCAGTTGACCTCAAGATATAAGGAGATAATTCCTATATCTCCTGAGGTTCTGACAGAATCATAAGAGCCCCTGAAGTCAGAGATTTTTCTCCAGCTGACTGGAGAATGAAACACCATGACCAGCTTGAAGCTAGAGGGCCACAAAGAAAGAAATGGGGTGGGCTCTAGGAACTGAAAGCACCCCTAGATGACAGCAAAAAAAAAGATGACTTTTAGTCCTGTCATACCACTGAACTGTCTACTACCACCAAAAACAAAAGCATGAGCTTAAAGTGAATTTTTCTGCACACCTATAGACTAGACATCCCACAGGCTGATACCTTGATTTCAGTCTTGTATGATATGCTGAGCAAATAAACATACCCATGCGGACCTACAGATCTGTGAGCTTATAAAGGGGTGGCTCAGAGACCATGCATGTGGCAAGTGTACACAGCAAACACTAAGGCTTTGTGATTTAGAAATATCTACCCATTTATCCACCGGTGGAAAGGAAGAATATCTAGTCACCCCTGCCTCCTAAATGAGGGATAGAGAACACTATGGAGATGTTCAAATGACAGGCCCCAGCTGATGTTTCTTCTCCCCAGAGTATGGGGTAAGAGACTAGAGGGTGATCTGATCTGGAAGGTGAATGACACATGTTGGGAAGATCAGGGTAGAGATTTTGCCTATCTCACCAGTGTTCTCAGAGTCTTCATTTGTGTGTGTGTGTGTGTGTGTATGTGTGTGTGTGCGTCCGTGTGTGTGTGTGTGTGAGAGAGAGAGAGAGAGAGAGAGAGAGTAACTGGAGAAAAGAGAAGAATTGGGTTTTAAGTTTAATAAAGCTGAGGCATCAAAAGTAAAATATGTATTATTTCCAGGAGGATTTGCCTCATTTCTGGAGACAAATGATAACTTTTATTTAAAATTCCCTTTCACAAAAGAAATTGCTTCTAAAGAGGAAATTTTGGATTTGCTGAGCAAAGTATGCATATGTATAATGGGGTATTAAAAAGCATTATAATGAGGAGTGTTAGATACAACAGCAAAGGAAAGATTCACAAAAGAAACAATTGGTAAATCGAACTTCATTAAAACTAAAAATTTCTGCCCAGGGGAGATACTGTCAAGAGAATGAAAAGACAGCTCACAGACTGAGAGAAAAGATTTGCAAAAGACATATTTGGTAAAGGACTAGTAGCAAAAAAAATAATAATAATACAAAGAACTCTTAAACCCAACAATAGGAAACAAAAGGCTCAGTTTTAAAATGCGCCAAATATCTGAACAGACACTCCACCAAAGAAGATGTACAGATGGCAAATTAGCAAAAGAAAAGATGCTTCGAATCCTGTGTCATCGAGGAAATGCAAATTAAGACAAAAATGAGCTACCACTACACACATTAAAATGGCCAAAATCCTGAACACCGAAAACACCAAGTGCTGACGGGAATGTGGAACAAGAACTCTCATTCCTTGTTAGTAAGAATGCAAAATGGTACAGCCACTTTGGAAGACAGTTTGATCATTTCTCATGAAATTAAACATACTCTTGTTATAAGATCCTGTAATCACACTTCTTGGTATTTAGGAGTTTGAAACTTATGTCTACAAAAACCTGCATGTAGGTGTTTATAGAAGCTCTATTAATAATTCCCAAACTTGGAAACAACAAAGTTGTCCTTCAGTAGATGAGTATATAAAAAACTATGGTATATCTAGGCAATGGAATATTATTCAGTGCTAAAAAGAAATTAGCTATCAAGCCATGAAAAGACACAGAGGAAACTTAAGTATATATTCCTAAATGAAAGAAAGCAATCAGAAAAGGTTGCCCACTGTATGATTCCAATTATATGACATTTTTGAAAAGATGAAACTATGACAAAAGTAAAAAGACCAGAGGTTGACAGGGTTAGAGACAAGGGAAAGATGAACAGGTGGAGCACAGAAGATTTTTGCGGCACTGATATTACTCCTTGGATACTATAATAGTGAATAACTGTCATCGTATACATGTCAAAACTCAGAATGTACAACACTAAGAGCAAACCCTAATGTAAACTATGGGCTTTGGATAATAACCATGTGTTGATGCAGGTTCATTAATGGGTAACAGACGTTCCCCCTGGTGAGGGATGTTGTTCATGGTGATTCAAGGAATGATGGGAGGCTGTCTGTATGCAGAGGCATAAGGTACATGGAAACTCTCTGTAGTTACTACCTAATTTTGCTCTGAACCTAAAACTGCTCTAAAAAAAAAATAAACTCTATTACAGCAAGTAGTAGTGGGAAAATAGATATTGTGAGGACAATGTATTGTGAGATGTCATATAGTGAGGAATAAAAAGCCTTGTGGGGAAAGTATAATGGCAAATGAAAAGACAAAGTAGTTGGCAGAGAGAGAAGAAATTGGAGACAAACTTGTCTAATGAAGAATTGTGGTATGTGTTGGTGGTAGGTTAGTTAATCAGAGTTTGATATGATTAAAGTTCTGACTTGTAGTATTGCCAATTTCCAGTGCGTAAAAACATCTGCTATGGCTGATTGAGCCATATTAGCTACCAAGGTTGGTAACACTGAACATGGAATTGGGAAGCGGTGTCCGCAGTTGGCTTTTGCAAACCAGTGTGAATTGGCTCCTACACACTACAGTGTGATACAAATCCTCTTCACTAGATGTGCATCTCATTCCCATTACTCATTCATGTTCTGGAGTGGTACTCCTTGGAAGGCATGGGAGGAAGAGTGACATTAACACAAGTAGACACGGAGCCAGCACAGAGTCTGCCCAAGTGGACCTGTCACATGGCAGTCCCAAAAGCGTAGGATTCAGTGCTAAAATGCTTGCATCTTGAGTTACTGTTACTTCAAAGAATAAAAATCTAGCATTGTCAAAGCACCATTTCCTCATTTTTACCACCCACACAAAAAAAAATGTTTCTTGTTATAAGAAAAATAGACTTACTATTTTTATAGTAAGCTGTTTTATAGTAGGCTGGTCAAAAATAATAAAATTCACATTAAAAATAACATAAAATAAAATTCTGCTCCTTGGTTTTAACTTGCAGGTGACCTTATTTGTCATAGTCTTTCCTACTCTTTAGTTTGTTAATGAATTTGAAAAATAATAAAATTAAAAATTAGAATGAAAACTAAATGTTTTTAAAATGGCCTTTCAGGCCAGGCACGGCAGGTGGCTCAAGCCTATAATCCCAGCACTTTGGGAGGCCGAGGCAAGAGGATTGCCTGAACTCAAGGGTTCAAGACCAACCTGAGCAACATGGCAAGACCTTGTCTCGACAATAAATCAAAAAATTAGCCAGGCATGGTGGCATGTGCCTGTGGTTCCAGCTACTTGGAAGGCCGAGGCGGAAGGATCACCTGAACCTAGCAGGACGAGGCTGAGGTGGCCGTGAGTGTGCCACTGCACTCCAGCCTGGGCGACAGAGTGAGACTCCGACTTAAAAAAAAAAAAAAAAAAAAAAGGCCTTTCTATATGTACATTTTAGAAGTTATTGACTAGACTGAGAAAATATAGAAAACATATATAGTTGAGTAAATCCTGATGAGATGACAGAATAAGAGTTCTCAAGCAAAGCTATTCTGTGAAATTCCAGAATCTTCACATGCTTGAAATTAATCTCAGAGAAAGAGAGAAAAAGCAGTCTTGATTTTTTTTTGTGATTCTTAATATCATAGTGTGCCTCTAAGTGACATAAGAGAAAACCCAGAGTAATTGTCTAATTCCTGTCATACATAGATCCATAGATGTCTGATAATAATAATGATAATTCTAATAATTTCCATTTATTTACTAGTATATGCCGAGAATCCATAGGCACAATTCAATTTTCATGAACGATTAGACAGCACTGGCTTTCTCCAATCCCTTCTTTTGGCCTTATTGCACTCTAGCTTTCACCCTTATCATACCACATTTCTACTTGTCTTACTCCTCTGCTGTATTTGATACTGATACCTTTCAAAAATGCCCTTACTCTTTTGTTTCTGGACTCCTACCCAGCTTCTACTCCTGTGGTCTCTTGTAAGTTACATGAAAGTTCTTGTTCCTTTGTCAAGGGTGTTCCCAAGTGTCCTACCACTAATGTACCACTCCTCTCTACCTACCAGTTCTCTGTAGACAACCTAATTTCATTTTCTAATGAAAATGAGTTGTTGAGAATCATTGCTGAGATCAGAAATACCTTGAATAGAAAATTGCTTTGTTTTCCAATGAGGACAAAATAAGCTTAATGATCTCGAAAACACCAAATAAAGAGAGAAATAATTGCTTCATCTTGTTGAGGGTAGTCATCTCTGAAATTGGATAAAATAAAACAGAGGAATCAGCTGATCTTACTATCATTATCATGTTGGAAATTAACAAAAGAATACTAACAAAGAAATGGAATACTCATAACCTGTGGAAGTCAACCTATTTATTTCAGACATAAATACTTGTATGTTCATATACTGACATTAATAATATTAGCTTTTAATATGAAGTTAACTCTAATGTATCTGTGAACTACCCAATATTTCACATTGAACTATTGATTAATTATAGCATGATTAGGAGAACCTAGGGATTTATTACCATAGAAATAGATTAAAATGATAAAAATATACTTTTTTAGTAAATGGTTCTTTAATGACTGCAATTATATCCACCCACAATGAAGAGATTTAATTATAGTGAACTTAAAATAAACAAATCATTTTCATATCTCAGTTCAATTGTGGGTCTGCTTGAAACTAAATCATTGGCATTGACACGGAAAAAAGACTTTATACCACTTGAAAAAATATGCGTAAAAACTTTAATATCAGTGGTTTATATATTTAGCAAATATTAATAACTGGAATGAATAACATGCAATTTTTTAAAAAGAAAATATCTTCCAAACTTCTATAAGTTAACAAGAAAAATTGGTCACCTCATCATACAGGCCTAATGTTTCATTGACAAAACATAATGTTCTTTTACTAAGTAATAGAAGTTCAGATTGCATTATGTTCATTTGTTTTATGCCGAAGTCTTCCAAACAAGTTTAAAGGCACTTTCTGATAAAGAAGTATGTCTTCTCTTTATTTTTATAGCCCAAACCATATTCACTACAATAATATCTAGTGCAGTGCTTCAGGCATTGAATAGTCTACTAGTAAAAACTGAAATTAGACTTTTGCTCTGTATTTTGTGAGTTTTATACCCAGAAAGTCCTCCTGAGTTTAACTCAAATAAACCCTTAAAAATGTTAATGAGAACAAATTAGTTCTACAAATTCACATACAGATTGAACATAAAATCAGCTGTCTTTGGGGACATCATTTTCACAGACACATAATTAATTATAGCCATGAAATACAATATAAATAATGCACATTCACATTTTTCACATTTTGAAATGAAAGTGCAGACATATTTGATTCATTTCACCTGACAACCCAGAACCGTCCAAATCAAATACAGGCCTTTTTATTACAGAGCAATCAAGTCTCTAATTAGGGCTGGCATTTCACCCGTATCTTCCTGTCATTACCATGGCAGCTTATGCTTTTGACAGCCTAAAAAAAAAAAAAAGCTGGGTGGGAAAAAAAGCAAGGACAAAATGACTATTTTTTAAAAAGGAAGAACTTCTGTGGTGGAAATGTAATTAAACCCAAACATTTTTAAAGTTATATAAACTTCAAAAGACAATCTTCCATGGTTAAGCACAATCAATTTTTTAAAGTTTAAGGGGAAATGTATACCTCTTCTTTACCCAAACACAACTGTCAGAGCCAGTAATCTGTTATCATTATTATTTTTATGAACCAACCATGTTTTGCTAAATAAGAGGTCTCTTCTAAACTCTGCCCTATATTTTGAATTATTCCTTGAATATCTTAATTTATGTACTTCTTTGAGACCTGAAATACAACATGCCAAAACTGATATTGTTCTGCCCACTCCTAAATCATCATCCATTGATCCCTTATTCAAGAAATGGCCCTAACTTCTTCCCACACTACTACTATTGAACTGTTCAACTCAATTATAATCCATCTACTCACTTGCCAATTCAAGGGTATCCCAACTCTACAATAATGCACTAACACTACCCTATTATATGTCTTATTACCTCTTTTCTGGAGTACACAATGGCCCCTTAAGTACTCAAGCTGAAGATGAAGTTCCCTTAACCCTGCCCTACTGCAATCACACTGAAAACACAATCTTTTCAAAAAACTGTTGATTCTTCCTGTGCCCTGAAGAAGTGCTTTCAAAAGCCTGTCCTTCTATGAGTTCAATTGTTTTCAATTACATGTATAAATGAGAACACGGAGTATTTTGTCTTTCTGTGTTTGACTGGTTTCACTTAGCGTAATGTTATCCGAAAATAAATTTTTAAAAATCCTGTCCTGGGCATACAAAACCAAGCTAAGACAGAAGGAGAGAGTGGGATCTGTGGTCATATATTTTAGAAAACCATACAACAAATATAAATAGCCCACTTAGTCTTAATTTAAGAATGAACTCTAGGAGCCTCTTAGGAGTTCAATGTTTCCAAAACTTATTTGACCACAACACCCCCTTTTTTTTAAAGTAGACTTATTAGTGTTTAGAGTGATATAGTTTGGGACAGATTGACTCATAAGCTTTACTCTGAGCTTCTTAATTTAAGAACTTTCTCTGGAGTCACATATCTGTAGAATTTCAGATGGCTATAGAATAAAAGGGGAGATTTCAACAGACAATTCAGCGGATAAGGGCATTACTGAGATAAAAGTAAGAATTTAGACATAGAGAAGTATGCCTGTTTTAATGGAGTATTAATTGTTGACAAGGATAGTCATTACTTCTGTGATTTTTAGATTGCAGATTTTTTTCAATATAGCACAGATAATAGGAAAATGAGAACTCAAATCAATTTTTTTCTGCTGAACTGCATACCTATCCCTTTGAGGTAGTTCTTCATTCAGGTAGAAACTTTGAGATAATTCAAGAAAACATAAGATTTTAGTTTTAGGATGACTTGAAAACTTATTTCATGATGTGAAACAAGAACACCTTGAGACTACAACTTTGATGCAGCCATTATGTAAAAATCACATCAAAACATAAAATCTTTTTTAAATATCAAACAACATACACAACTGTCATTTCTTGCCCTTTATCTCTGACCCTCACCCTAACATGATCCAGTCCTGTGACTGGAGACAGAAATCAGGTGAGGATGAATGTGTTTCCCACGTTACATGGTCCTTCCTTAAAAGCCAAAATCGTTTTGTTTTTTTTTTTGAGTTGGAGTCTCACTCTGTCGCCCCGACTGGAGCGCAGTGGCCGCTCCCTGCCACCGCAGCCTCGACCTGCTGGGCTCCGGCGATCCTTCCGCCTCAGCCTTCCAAGTAGCTGGAACTACAGGAGCGCGCTACCACGCCCGGCTAATTTTTTGATTTTATTGTAGAGATGAGGTCTTGCTTGCCCAGGCGGGTCTCGAACCCGCAGGCTCAGGCAATCCACTCACCT
>CAUYQG010202097.1:0-21772 GCA_963574415.1 Tarsius wallacei | reverse complement strand
GGCCACCACAGCCTCGACCTGCTGGGCTCAGGCGATCCTTCGCCTCAGCCTTCCAAGTAGCTGGAACTACAGGCGTGCGCTACCACACTCGGCTAATTTTTTGACTTATTGTGGAGATGAGGTCTCGCCAAGTTGCCCAGGCGGGTCTCGAACCTGCAGGCTCAGGCAATTCACTCACCTCAGCCTCCCAAGGCACGGGATTACAGGCTGAGCCACCGAGCCCGGCTACAAAGACTTCTTAAAAGCTTTTTATTTATTGGAGCAGTATTATTTCCACACACTACATTTCAAAGAGGGGTCCATAGATACTGTATACTTCCTCTAAATAACAAATTACTTTTTTTTCAAACAGAAAAAAAAAAGATTTTTTAAAAAAAATTTTTTATTTTAAATATGTGGCGTACAATTCAAGGTTAGGTATACAAATGTTCATTATGCAGGTACCCTTGTTGAGGAGGTGTGCCCCGCCCTGACAGATTCCTACTACTGTCAATCCCCCCTAACAAAAAAATATTTTAAAAAGTACATCTTTAGTAATTCTTCTCATGGCTAAATGGACACGAAATGCCTGTGAAGGATGATGTAATCAGAATGCATCTTGTAGGTGTAAAGACACAGGTCCAAATATATTTTTTCATAGATCAGTCATATTGAAGAAAATGATTTTTAAAAATCATCTACAATACTTCTTAGTGTAAGAGATCGTTGATTTTTTTTCTTATGGACTGAAGTCATTAGAGGGCAATTTACAGTGAGTTGGTAGAAATGTACTCTTCTTTAAAATTGTGTTTTTAAAAATGTTCTAGCCACTTTGCTAAAGTGGAGTGGTTTTTTTTATTGCTGATTTATTTACATGCTGTTAATGTTGCTTTTCACATTTTTTAAGAGAGAAAAAGTCCCACTCTGTTGACGCATTTCAGTCTCCTTCCCTGAAGGTTTAGAGAAAGATAGGAAGTAGATGCATTTATATTAATGTGTACATTCAAAATGAACAGTCAGCTCTAACTTTAGGCCTATCAACCTTGACAGCTCCTTTTTTAATCACTTAGATTTGAACAGATATGCAAATCCAGGAATGAGAAGTAAGAACTCACAATTTAAAAGTCATATCAGTGCTAAAGTGGCTTGAGAGGTGCATAGATCTGTGAGTTGTGCGTTCCGCTCTGGTTCCAGAAATATAAGATTTTATTAAAAAGGGAAACCAGAAACCATCTAGAATGTGCAAATCCATAGAAATGGCGTGCTTATCCGTAAATGTCGCATCTGAGAAGCCACAGATATCTCTTACACAGAGATTCCTAGGTGTGCCTGGGAATGGAGTGTTCACCCACCCCTTGGCACTTGGGCAAATGAAGGCTGATAAATAAATGAAGTCTTTCAACATCTCCTCTACAATTTGTTGGTAGCAAGATAAGTCTCTTAGAAACTCCATAACAATTTTAAGAATGTAGATTTTTACTATTTCTTCACTCTCAGATCAAAGTTGGTCATGGACTCCGCACCAATTGAGTATTAGCATGGTTTCACCTTGACACCAGTGGAGGATGCATGAAAGTCCAAAATATATACCTCCTGGGAACAGAATGAAACTCAGCATTCTGCAGTCGTGTATAACATTAACGTAAAAATGACAGAGTGTGCAGTCAGGTGAGTCCTGTATTTTATTTTCTAGATGAAACAGGACACTGGGTGGCTGGATACCATCTAGCAGCATTTCATTAAATGCCTCTCATTGAGCTCTTGATGACACGGCTATGGTGCGGCTGCACGCCATCCATCTTACTGGCTAGTAAACCCTGTGCGATCAATTCCTCTGCAAAGGATGGTCATAAAATTTTTCAGTGGTAGCTGTCAGAATTCTCATTCCATGAAACATCATGAACGGATGCATTGTGATCAATGTTTAATCAAAGACAAGAATTAAAATACACCACAAAGGCATGTCACTGAGAGAGAAACACTGCTGAAATGCTGGTGCTCACCAGACACAAAACAGGTCCAGCTGGGTTGCTAATGGTCCTGGTCATTTTTATCATGTGGTTTCTATGAAATGACTTCAGGCTTCATTAGACAGCCTCCTCCTCCCCGCCCTCCTTGACACAGCTGGCCTTCGTCCTGTAAAAACTGCCCATTAGCACTCATTTCTCTCTCTGCTGGAATTCTCTGACAATCGGCTTGAACCCAGCAGGCAGGGAGCCTTAAACCACCCACACGAGAACTAGTGCCACCCAGATGTTAGGTGTCTCAGAGACAGCTGCCTGCGGAGATGCTCTGCGTTGGCTCCAAGTTTCAGGGCAAAGTGGTGGCATTGTTTTCTCTGCAACCTTTGAAGACAGGAGCGGTCTAGGAGTGGGACAGCAGGTACTCGCACTGGAGCCCTTTTGAGTTCTAGGGTAGTTGTCACCTCATCATTTGTACGACCCACAGAAGTGATGCACATGCCCCTTGTTTTGTGCCAGTTTTTCTTCGTGTTCTGTGAATAATGCTATAATAGGGGGGAAGATGAAAACAATGGTATGCCGTGAAACACTCTGACTTCTGAGGGAATTCAGGAGGAAGTCTGGCTTTAAAGGCCAGAATTGGAAAATATCTAGGGCACTGATGTACGCTGCCTATTTCAGAATTTCTCCCTCTCTCCCTTGTGCAGTTTTTAACTAAAGCCCTGAGTTTGGGCTCCTGCTGCCTATTTCTGCGACTGTGATGGGTATGCTCCTATGATACAAATCGGCTCTTTCTGCTTCCATTTTCTGATATCAGCCAAGGGTAGCTATCATTTCCTGATGGAGTCATTTTGGCAGCCAAGAGCCCGGCAAGTCATTTTTGTGTGCTGCCATCTAGCACTTGTTTTTTATTTTCTTCTCTCTTTCTCCCTTCCCTAGGAATTCTGCATACATACAACTCTACTTGTGACATTCCCCCTGGCATGACGTGTTCTTTTCAGCATCCGATCCGATGGCTTCATCGAGTTCTTTCTCAACAGGAAACTTCCAGCATCTTTGGCAGTACATTTTATATGGATGGACAGGTTGCCATTGTTACCTGACACCTTTCAGAGATGTTGACTTCTTTTTATGAAGAACAAACAAATACACACTCATACAGAGAACTGCCTCAATCAGTATTTGTGGAAGAATTGTGGTCTATGATTGTAGAAAAGGACTACAATGATTCTCTTCATATATTAGTATTTCAAAGTTGGTGAGTCAATCATTTGAATTCCATTCTTTTTTGAGGGGGAGGGTTGGGGTCTCACTCTGTCACCCAGGATGGAATGCCGTGGCATACTCATGGTCACCGCAGCCTCGACCTGCTGGGCTCAGGCAATCCTTCCACCTCAGCCTTCCAAGTAGCTGGAACTACAGACATGCGCCACCATGCCCGGCTAACTTTTTGCTCTATTGTAGAGATGAGATCTCACCAAGCTGCCCAGGCTCGTCTCGAACCCACGGGCTCAGGCAATCTTCTCACCTCAGCCTCCCAAAATGCTGGGATTATAGGCATGAGCCACTGTGCCACTCTAAATTCCATTCTTGAAGTAAGGATTTAAAGAGAGAGAGAGAGGGAAAAAATATATATTTAGGCATTATCTATCATTATCAAATGTTCTCCATTCCTTTAAGTTGTATTTCAGGGGCATTATCATATGGATAAAATTATGGCAAGTGGTATTTTAACATTCTAAATAATGCACAAAAAATATAAAGTGCTCTTTTAAAATGTTATATTTGATCAGTTATATACACAGCTATTTATAAATGCACATACATATATACACATATATGCATATATACACATATAAACACATACATAGACATATTTGCATATACACAAACGTATATGCATATACACGAATACATATGCAAATGTATATACAACACATACGGTTTTTCTAAAAGATTATTTCTTTTGCTTGGCATTTCAGTTTTTTTTTATTTCCTAGAATCTCAGTCATCTATCACTTTGCAGGAGCAGATTGGTTTCTCAATGTGCTACTATGGGTTTATTACATTTTATTTGCTGGTGTTGAAATCCTGACTTTTTCCTTGAGGTAGTGTTTGAATGCAAATTAAAATATTAAATATCAACAGGAAAACTGGCTCCCACCCTCCACATATTTCAATATGTATTTTTATTTATTTTGTTTGATCTCTAATTTCCTGAACTTTCATGTTTTGACTCATTCTACCAAGAGCTAGATTTCATCTAAAAATAAAACTTCTGTGAATGTGTATCACTAATTGAGTCTTGTCTTTCCCAGCCTACAAGTTATATTCTCTAGTGTGAATGCTTTTGTATCGAGATAAATGTCAGGCAACAAACAAACATCTTGTGTTGGAATGAAATAAAGCCTCCAAAAAGGATATACAACTTAGTATTGTTTTTAAGTCTGTGATCTTTCTGATGTTTTTTACTCTATGCTTCTGATTTCTAGCACATTTCAGTGTGGTTGGTTGGTCTGTAGCACTTTCGTCGTTCAGTAACTTGATGAATGAGTTCATTATTGTAACATCAAATTATTTCCAATTGAACTTAGCTCATGATCACTTATTATCACCAAAACATATTTGATAGATCTTTTTATTCCATAATATTGGCACTGTCTTTGTTAAAATATGAACCTGAGAAATGCAATTGAAGCTAGGTATGGGTGTGGGAGCAACTGCCTGGACACTCCAAAATATTGCTTTTCTGTATAAAAATGTCATCACTTCTTACTGGGCAGGTAGCTCTGAAAAAGTATCTTCAACCTATGCTATGAGAAAAGTTGGGTCAGCTTGGGCTGTCAGCTGCACAGGCTGTGGCCCAGTCACCTGCATATCCATGATTAAAATTAAGAAATGGAGAAAAGTATTTTTGGAGGAGGACTGTTAGCACATAATACACGTAAAGCAATTACTCTCTGAGACAAATGCTAATAGATGTTAATGTGTTAGATGAAGCCCCAACAATGAAAATAATTTAGTGCTGAAAAAGAGATGACCAGTACAACAGAACAGAACAGGAGGTTAATAAAATATAAAAGGCAATTTATAATATAATATAAATAAGCTTTCAAATAAATAGGGGAAGGAAAGATTATTTATTTAAATGCATAACAAAATTATAGGCTGGTTTTTAGAAAGAAAGAAAGAGAGAGAGAGAGAGAGAGGTCTATTTATCTTTTACATCATAATCAGTTCTACACAGATGAGGAGTAAAGCAAAAAAAAATTAAAATGAAATGAAATAAGATAAAGCTTTAAGAGACTAAAAGAGAAAAAAAACTTACATGTGAATTTACTTATAATTTTGCAATGTAGAAAGCCTTTTAAGTTCAGCTCTGAACTCAAAAGCCCCAAAAGAAGATGGAAACATTGCATTACTTATAAAATTAGCGCATAACAATTTCTTAAGTAAAGTCAAAAGACAAATCACAAAACAAAAAGAAATATTTGTGACTTATATAACAAATAAAGGGCTAATTTCCTTAATCTACAAAATGCTTATAAAACACATAAACAGCACAATAGGAAATCAAGAAAAGTGAGTAAACCTGAATTTCATAGTGAAGGGAGTCTATTGATTAAAAGAAAATTTTATGCATATTTAAAGAAATGCGAATATAAAGGCATACCATTTTTTTCCCATCTATCTGATTGTTGAAAACTGGATGATGTACAGTGCTAGCCTAAGTGTGTAACCTAAAACCCCAGCTAATGTTGGTCAGAATATAATTTAGGACAACATATTTTAGAGGACTATGTTCTAATATTTTAAAATAAAAAGAATTCTAAGCCAAGAGTTCTGGTTTCAATCATGATAAAGTAGCTTGTTTCAGACAGTTAGATACAGTCGCATAACAGTTACAGTATATATACATACATAACCATGAACAAAATACTTCTTAAACAACTATTTGAATATACTAAAAAGTGGCCAAAAGAAGGCCAAAAGTGAAAAGGGTTGATGCTTGAAATAAAGGAAATGTACTGAGAGAGATTTACATTTATGTAGCCTTTCGCTTAAGGGCAACAGTTTTCATGGTATGGTGTAGCTGGAAAAGAAGCAGTAACCCATTGACTTACTGCCTTACATATTCAAATTTCCAATCTGGATGGAAAGTGAGAAGTGCTGGGATACCCTGCAAAAGAGGAAACTACAGAGGGAGGAAACCCAAAATCTAAATATGCACTCTACTCAAATTCTTGGCTAATACCTGAAGTACACATGCAGGGGAAGGAGACCTGACAGAAAACAACAGATGAGAGATTGAAAAAAAATGAATGAAGACATTTTAGCTCCTGCCGTTTCCAGGGAAGTCAGAGTCTGGAGTTTAATTCATCCAAGTTTATTGCATGCTAGGAAAAATAGGGACGGTCTTCAAAGACGTAAGACAGAATTCAGAGTCTTTACAATTATCATCCACATTGTCTAGCATACAATAAAAAATTGGTAGAACTGGGAAGGAACAGGAAAATATAACTCATTGTCAACAGGAAAGAAAGGCATAGAAACTGACTCTCCCCAGAGACCCAGATGTTGTAATTAGTATATAAAAATTTTAAAGCGGTTAGTATACACATGTTAGAGGACTTGAAAATGTAGCATTATGAATAAACTGATAAGAACTTTGAGAGAGAGATGAAAACTAGAAAAAGGACAGTGATATCTCTAGAAATGAAAATTGTACCTGAAATATATAATTCACAGAATAGGCTTAACAGTAGATTGGAGTCAGAAGAAAAAAAGTCATTAACCTTGAAGATAAATGAAGAGAAATTATTCAAGAGAAAAAAGTTATCAGGAAAAAAATGAAAAGATCCTTAGTAATCCTTGCTACAATATCAAATAATCTAATAATATGCAATTGGAGTTCCAAACAAAAAAGGAGACTGAATAGAAGAAAAATATTTGAAGAAATAAGAGCTGAAATTTTCTAACATTGGCAAAATCTTAAAAATACAGATCCAATAAAGTCAGAAAATTTCCAACAGGATACATACAAAGAAAAAAAGCCATCTAAGCACATCATAGTTAAATTGCAGAAAATCTAAGAGAAAGATGAAATCTTGAAAACAGCCAAAGGAAAAAGACACATTACATGTGCAAGAAATGTAATACAAATGAAAACGGACTTTTCATCAATACAAGTGGGGTAAAAGATAATATTTTTAAACTATCAAAAGAAAAATAAACTGCCAGCACAGAATTTTATTTTATTTTATTTTTATTTATTAATTTTTTTTGAGTTGGAGTCTCACTCTGTCGCCCAGACTGGAGTGCAGCCTCGACCTGCTGGGCTCCGGCGATCCTTCCACCTCAGCCTTCCGACAGAATTTATATCTAGTGAAAATATGCTCCGAAAAGGAAAACAAAATACATTTTCAAATACATAAAAGTGGAGACTATTTTTCACCATCAGAGCTGTAATATAAGAAATGTTAAAGGAAGTTACCCAGGTTGAAGGGAAATCATATCATCTGAAAAATTAGATCTATAAAATGAAATAGAGATAATGGGAAATGAATAATGCTGCTATAAATATCCATGTACAAGTTTTTATGTGAACATATGTTTCCATTTCTCTTGAGTAGATACCTAGGATAGAATTGCTGGATTGTATGGTAATTCTATATTTAACCATTTGAAGAGCTTCTAGACTCTTTTCCAATGTTGCTGCACTATTTTATATTCCTACTACCATTATATGAGGGTTCCAACTTTCTACATCCTTGCCAACACTTGTTATTATCTGTCTTTTTGATCCTAGCTATTATAGTGGGTGGTGAAATAGCAACCCTTAGCGGTTTTGATTTACATTTCTCTAACAACTAATGATTTTGAGTGTCCTTCCATGTGCTTATTGGCAATTTGTATATCTTCCTTGGAGAAATATCTATTCTGATCTTTTGCTCGATATTTAAACCGAGTTATTGTCCTTTTTTATTGAGTTTTAAGGATTGTTTATACACTTTAGAAGCGGGATGTCCTCCTAGAGTCAAACATATTAACTAGGGAATAAGGAAAAGCAGTATTTTATGAATATTATCTACCTCTCTCTGAAAATATATATCGCATTGCACATATGTATATCTTTACAGAACAGTGAAAATCTTTTACCAAAAGTTTTGAAAGAAGGAGTTATATTTTTCCAAATGATCACTTGGGACTGTGCCAATAATTAAGCTCTTGTCTTCCAGCCACACCTTTCCTTCTCTGATTTTGGATGCTGGGGATGAGACTCTGCAAATCCCGTGTCCGTTTTTCTGGCTGCTCCCTGCTGGCAATCATCAGTAGACAGGGCTCTAGTTCCTATTCCTATCAGCTTCAGTTTGCTGCAGGAGAAGCAGTTGATTCCAGTTTTCAGTTCTTCCTGCATCACAGAATCAGCCTCGCTGTGTCCTCTTCCTGCCTTAAAGACCCAAATCTCAGTGCCACGGGGACCCTCCCCCAAGCTTCTAAGTTTTGGTAATTCTAACTGCTTCCTTTTGTTCTCCATGCTCTATACCTTAGTGTTTGCTTTTTGTCTCTTCAGTTCTATAATACCTGGTTAATAATCCTTTATATTAAATTATCCCATTAATATACTCGGAGTGCTTTCTGTCTCCTAAATGGATCCTGACAGCTAGGGCCATCTGAATAACAGGTTAAGTTCTTCCATTTTTATTCCGTCCCTCAGTCCACTTACCCTGTTTTATGCCAAGGAGACAAGGTGTCTTCCCACTTCGGGTTGAGTGAACAGTTGGGGAAGGAGTATAGGAATTTGGGACTGGAAGTCAGGAATAGAATGTTTTTCCCCAAAGGATTCTGTGGCTGTCGCTGACTTTGTTGGAATTTTGAATGTGGGAACCTCTCAATCTCTCAATTCAGAAGGGGGTTTTAAGGGGCTACTCTGAAAATGGTTAGAGTAAAATCCCAAACTCTCCAAAATGTTATCTTGATGCTCCTTTCATAGTTTCAGTAGTCTGGATTAGGGTTGGACTAAACAGTAAAAATAACTACTAATTATTTCTGATTCTGATGTGCATCCTCTGTCATCTGGACTGGTCCCCTAACTACCGCCTGTTTGCTGTCCTGCCCCTTTGAATTGACTTTCAGAAAGGATCTTTCTGAACTGTAATTCTGATTGCCGTGTTCTCCTCCTTGAGATTTTTTCAGCTGCTTCTATTTACACTTAGGACAAAACCATATGTCAATACCATCTCCAAAGGTCTACCTGGTTGGCTCCTGGTCACCAACGCAATGGCACCTACATCTGTTCTTGCTCCCTTCCCAAGCCCCAAACATACTGGTGATCTTCCAGCTGCTTAAAGAAACTCCATCAGGTCCTCCACCCCTGAAATCCATTACCTAGAATGTTCTCCCCTGGGAGTTGCCTGCTCATGTCTACTCATTCTTCAGGTCTCAGTTCAAAAGTCCCTCTTCAGAGTAAGTGTCAATGATGCCCTCATTGTAAAACGGTCCTTCTGCGATTCCTGTAACACCTGTCTTTCTCCTTGATAACCTTCAATGCAACTTGTTATTATGTATTTCTTTGTGTAATTATTATTTTTGTAAGATTATCTGTAGACTCCCCACTAGGACAGGGACCAGGCATGTTCTTTTCTTTACTATATTTCCAGCATTCATTGTGGGTCCTGGCAGGGTATGTGTTCAGAGGCTTGGTAAGTATTGAATTAATGAGTACATGCATGCATGAAGCAGATGTAGATCCCTTAGAAAACTCTAGTAGAGGCTTATCTGCCCAGGATTTCCAGGTTTTATGAACTGACTAAGACTCAATGTCACAACAGGGTATTCTAAGCATAGTCAGAAGTGGGTTTCCAGACCCCACTCTACCCACCGATTCTAAACATGCAGACCCAGATTAGGGGATTAAGATGACCAATGTGAGACAGCTAGAGTGAATTTTTCCTATAGAGTAAACCAAGATAGAGTTTCCTCAGCAGCCAGAAAGACCAGCAGCATGCCCACAACTCTTCAAAAAAGGGATAATAACCACAGAGTGCAAAGAATAGAAAAATCCATCAACCTCAGTTGAAGCTGGCCAGACTCTTATCGCCATCATCACAGTCCACTGGCAGTTTCCAGATGCAGCAGGGAAGGTGAATGAGGGAGATTCAGGAGTACTGTATTCCTGTTACACACTCGGGAGGCCTCCTGAGCCTTGTGGAACTCCAGGCCCTCACCAGAAACTGCCTTACTCTCAGCCATGCCTTGCTGAAGCCCACATGGAGTGGTGCAAGAAACAGGAAACAAGACAGCCTGAGGAGCACCAGCTGCCATTTCCCAGGAACTCAATCCTTGGTGATACAGCTATTTTCTAGTCACAGTGGGAGGGGACAGGCCCCAAGGGCAAACTCTTCAGCTGCAGGCGGTTCTTGGCTGGAGTAAGTTGCCTGAGAACACCCTGAGGCTGGCTGCACCTTTGACATTCACAAGGCAAATTGCCTGAGGCCAAGGTGGGAAGCTGGCTAGAACTCATTGTCTTAGCAATCACACTCTCCATGTGAAGTCTTCCCTGCCTGCTCTGCCCAACAGTGTTACCCAGTGACCTAGGATGTTCTCCTATTCCCAACTGGGGTAGCCAAGAGTGCACTTTTGTGGGGTGCTCAAACTCCTTTCTCCCATACCCACATTCCCCTCAAAGGCACAAAACAGGTAAAGAACTTGGGTACTCTACCTATGTTGGTGGGGCTCATCCTTGGAACAACACATGCCAAGGAGAAAGCTCATAGCCATCATTGCAGTGGGCCTTTGCCCACAAGTGCCAACTCCTGGGCAGAAGTTAAGAGTACAGCCAACCACATCAGATACAATACTTCATATTTGGGGAAGGCCTAATCCAAAACTCCAGCTAATGCTACTTTATAAGCTGCTATGGCCATTCAGGATGCCATGAAACAGTGCAGGTACCCAGTACAGGACTGCCACAGCTGGCAATTGAGATACTCACCACACCAAGGCTATACATAACCAAGAGAACCCTACAGCACCTACATCAGTACCCTGTCAACCTCAAATAAGAAGAAATAGACTACCCAAATGAGAAAGAACCAGAAAAATAATTCTGACAATACGAGTTCGCCAACATTCACAAAAGACCACACCAACTTTTTAGCAACTAACCCTAACCAAAATAAAATTTTTGAATTCCAGACATCGAATTTAAAAGATTGATTACAAAACTGATCAATGAACTTAAAGATAAAATTGAAAACCAGAATAAAGATATTTAAAAAGCTATTCAAGACATAAGTGCAAAATTCTACAAAGAGATGGACACCAAAAAAAAAAAAAAGCTGAAATTCAGGAAATAAAAGAATCATTAAAGGAAGTACAAAATAACAGTGGAAAATTTTAGCAGTAGACTAGAACAAGTAGAAAAAATGATATCAGTGCATGAAAACAAGGTTTTTGAATTAACCCAATCAAACAACAATAAAGAAAATAGAATCCTCTAAGAAATGTGGGATTATGTAAAAAGTCCAAACCAAAGAATCATGTGCATTCCTGAGGGAGAAGAGAAAACAATAGGTTTGGAAAATCTATTTGAGGGCATAAGGGAGGAAAATTTCCCAGGCCTTGCCAGAGATAAAACATCCAGACACAAGAAGCCCAAAGAACCAAAGATTCATTGCAAAAAAGGTCACCCCCAAGGCATATAATCATCCAGTTATGCAAAGTTAATGTGAAGAAAAGAATTTTAAGAGTACTAAGGCAAAAGCATAAAATAACTTACAAAGGTAAACCTATCAGACTAACAGATGACTTCTCAGAAGAAACCCTACAAGCCAGAAGGAATTGGAGCACCATTTTCAATCTTCACAAACAGGTTAACAATCAGCAAGAATTTTGTATCCTGCAAAGTCAAGTTTCATAAATGAAGGAGAAATGAGGCCTTTCTCAAATAAGCAAACACTGAGGGAATTTGTCACTGGCTCTATAAGAAGTACTCAAAAGTTGCAACATACCAGTAGAAAAATGCTGGAAACCATAAAGCCCACAGGCCTGATGGAACACTAATACAACTGAGAAAATAAATAAATAAAGCAGTCAGATAACAACAAGTATATGAATGGAATAGTACCTTACACAACATCATTAACTCTGAACATAAATGATCTCAATGCCCCACTAAAAAGATAGAGACTAGCAGAACGGAAAAAAAAAACAACCAAATTTCTGCTGTCTTAAAGAGTCCCACTTAACTCACAAAGATTCCTACAGACTCATGGTAAAGGTTTAGGAAAAAATATTCCACACAAATAGAAACCAAAAATGATAAGGAGTAGCTATTCTCAAACCACATAAACCAGACTTTAAACTAACAACACTAAAAAAAAGACAAAGATGGCTTTTATATGATAAAGCGATCAACATAACAAGAAGACATAACAATTTTAAATATATATGCACCTAACAGCAAAGCTCCCAGCTTTATAAAATAAATTCTACTAGCCCCATAAAAAGGAGATACATAGCAAAACAGTAATAGTGGGAGACTTCAACACCCCACTGACAACAATAGACGGATCATCAAGGCAGAACATCAACAAAGAAACATAAGAGTTAAACTAGACTCTAGAGCAAATGGAACTAACAGACAACTACAGAACATTTCACCAAAAACTACAGAATATACATATTTCTCTTATCAACACATGAAACATTCTCCAAGATAGATCCTATGATAGGCCACAAATCAAGACTCAATAAATTCAAAAAGTTGAAATCATATTAAGCACCATTTCAGAACACGGTGGAGTAAAACTAAAAACTAACTCCAAGAAGAACTTGTATAACCAAACAAAAACATGGAAGTTAAGCAGCTCTTGAATGACCCTTGGGTCAAAAATGACATCAAGATGGAAATTTTAAAATTCTTCAAAACAAAGGACAACAATAAAACAAGTTATCAAAACTTCTGGGACACAGGCAAATCTGTGCTTAGAGGAAAATTTATAGCACTTAAGAGCTACATTAGTAAGATTGAAAGATAGCATATCAACAATCTGACATCAAAGAACAAGAAAACAGGAACAAACCAAACCCAAAATTAGCAGAAGAAAAAAAATAATGAAGATCAGAGCAGAACCAAATGAAATTGAAATTAAAAAAACACAAAGGATCTAGGAAACAAAAAGTTGGTCCTTTGAAAATATAAATGAAATTGATAAACTGCTGGCTAGATTAATTAAAAAAACAGAGCAAAGATTCAAATGAACTCAATCAGAAATGAAAATAAAGACATTGCAACTGATATGATGGAAATTTATTTTATTTTATTTTTAGAGGGGAATGAAAGAAAGGCAAGTTTATTTTAAAAACAAACAAAAAAGTGGTGGGCTCAGGGAGAGGGTTTGTCCATCTGGGTCTTGAGTGTCCTGGTGGTGATTTTGTCCTTCTTGATGATGTGGACGATGACTCCCATGTCCGACACCACATCCTGGTCCACAGCGTTCAGCATGGCCTGGGAGATGGTTTCAAACAGGTGTTCTGGATCCATGTTGGGCTCCCAGAGGGACTCGCACATCCTGTACGTTTTCTTGATGGAGGGTACCACTAACCATAAAGTAGTCAGTCATCATGGACAGCTGATGAGGTCTAGAGAGCAAATGAAGGGCTTGAAGGTCTTCAAGTCCAGCCCAGCGATGACAGGCTCTGTGTGGTAGAGGCCAAGTTGCTTCTCGTGCAGGAGGTTGGCTACCGTGCTCATGAGGGTGTAGAGTTTGAGCTGCTGACCTTCCTTCAACTCATACAGGTTCAGCTGGAACTTGAGGCCCTGGGTAACCATCTGGACATCAGTGGTGAGCCTGGCCAGACCGATGTACAGCCAGTAACCCACGGGAAAGATCTTCTGGAAGTCCGTGGTCATCATCTGGGCCTGGATCCCGAAGCGCCTGTCTGCAGTGATGGTCACACAGCTCTCCTCCTTCATGACCGTGACAGCCCCTCCATTATAGGACATGATAAACATGATTGTGGTATGCTGGGACACCCTGGCCTTGAGTGCAATTCCAGTAAGCCGGTACTAGCTTTCACTACCTCATGGAAGTTTAAAAGATTATCCAAGACTATTATGAATACCTTTCTGCAAACAAACTAGACAATCTAGACACAATGGATACATTCTTAGAAACATACAACCTCCAACGTTGAAACAAGATGAAATAGAATCCTGAACAGACCAATAATAAGAAGAAAGGATATCCAATTGGAAAAGAAGAAATCAAATTATCTCTGTATGCTGCCAATATGATCTTACACCTAGAGAATCCTAAAAACTCCTCCAAAAGACTCCTGAACTTGATAAATGAATTGTTTAAAGTCTTAAGATACAAAATAAACATATACAAACCAGAAGCATGCTATACACCAGTCACAACCAAGCTAAGAATCAAATCAAGAACCCAATTCCATTTACAATAGCAGCCAAAAAGCTAAATTACCTGGGAATATATTTAACCTAGGAGGTGAAATCTGTTTACAAGGAGAACTACAAAACCCTGATGAAAGAAACTGCAGAGGACATAAACAAATGGAGAAACATTCTATGCTCATGGAGAGGAAGAATGAACATTGTTCAAATGACCATATTACCCAGCATAATCTACAGATTCATTGCAATCCCTATCCAACTACCAATGTCATTTTTCACAGAATTAGAAAAAACAATCCTAATATTCATATGGAACCAAAAAAGAGCCAGAAGAGCCAAAGCCATTATAAGCAAAAAGAACAAAGCTGGAGACATCACATTACCTGACTTCAAATTATACTGCAAGGCTGTAGTAACCAAAACAGCATGGTATTGGTACAAGAGTAGACACATGGACCAATGTAACAGAATAGAGAATCCAGAAACAAGCTCAAATACCTACAATCAATCGATCCTTGACGTAGCAGATAAAACATACACTGGAAAACAAGCATTTTATTCAACAAATGTGCTGGGAAAATTGGATAGCTACATGCAGAAAATGAAATTTGATCCCTACTTCCTTCCCATAGACAACAATTAACTCAAGATTGGTTAAAGACTTAGATGTTAGACCTGAAACCATAAAAATCCTAGAAGAAAACCTAGGAAAAATTCTTCTGGACATTGGCCTAGGTGAGGAATTAAGGGCTAGAACTCCAAAAACAAATGCAACTAAAACAAAAAGAAGTAAGTGGAACTTAATCAAACTAAAAAACTTCTGCGTGGCAAAAGGAATAATCAGCAGAGCAAACAGGCATCCTACAGAATGGGAGAAAATATTTGCAAAACTATACATCTGACAGAGGACTAATGTCCAGAATCTACAAAGAACTCAAACACATCGGGGGGGGTGGGGCGGGGAAAAGCAAATAGCACCATTAAAAAATGGGCAAACAGCATGAAAAGACATTTCTCTCAAGAAAATATGTAAATGGCCAACAAACATATGAAAAAATGCTCAACATTACTCCTCACTGAGGAAATGCAAATTAAAACCACAATGAGATACCACCTTACACCAGACAGGATGGCACTATTAAAAAATAAAAAAAAAACAAATAGACGCCAGCAGATGCAGAGAAAAGGGAATGCTTATACACTGTTGGTGGGAGTGTAATTTACATACAACCTCTATGGAAAGTGATACAGAGATTTCTCAAACAAATAAAAATAGATCTATCATTTGTTTCAGCAATCCCCTGCTAGATATCCATCCGGAAGACCAGAGGTCATTAAATAAAAAAGTCACTTGCACCTGCACGTTCATTGCAGCACAATTCACAATCGAAAAGATGGGGTTCAATCAAAATGCCCATCAGCTGATCATTGGATAAGGAAAATGTGGTAGATATACGCCATGGGATACTATTCCGCTGTCAAAAAAATGAAATAATGTATTTTGCAGCAACTTGGATGGAACTGGAGAACATCATCGTCAGTGAGCTAACTCAGGAAGAGAAAACCAAACACCGCATGTTTTCACTTGTAAGTGGGAGTCAAACCAAGACATAGAGAATGGTGGCGATTCAGAAGAAGGACGGAAAGGAGAAGCGGGTAAAAAAAATCACCTATCAGCTACAACATGCACGGGTGAGTGTGGAGGGTACACTTAAAGCCCAGACCAAAACTATCTGTGCCCTCCAAAGCTATTACATTAATTTAATTCTAAAAATTAAAACAACAAAATACGCAGCCCCGTTCTTAAGGCTCTTGTCAATTTAGTGGGTCCTGGTATGGATTTCCCTGGGCAAGACGAGGTCGTGGTTTATGCCATGGCCTTGATGTGTCCTTCCTGATATCATCAGCAATCAGTTTGCTTCCTGATTGCCTTTATCCACCATGAATAATTATTAATGTTATTATTAGACCTAAAATGTGATGAATAAGCAGCCTTCTTAAAAGGCCTGTTACATGATGTGTAAAGATCTTCAAAGGTGTTGCAGACGTTAGATTGACAAAGTTGGGAGCTTTCCATGGACTTTCTTGCAAGTTCAAGGAAGAAAGTAGGCTTTTTAAGGCACCTTCTAAGACCTTGCCCCTACAAGGTGAACAGTGATAAATTCTAATGTTTATCACCATGTGCTGACCAGGGGCCAAGCATTTTTCATATGATATATTATTATCATTATTATTATTTTTTTTTTTTGAGTTGGAGTCTCACTCAGTCGCCTAGACTGGAGTGCAGTCCGCCCCCGGCCACCGCAGCCTCGACCTGCTGGGCTCCGGTGATCCTTCCACCTCAGCCTTCCAAGGAGCTGGAACTACAGGCGCGCGCTACCACACCCGACTAATTTTTTGAATTATTGTAGAGATGAGGTCTCGCCAAGTTGCCCAGGCGGGTCTCAAACTCGCGGGTTCAGGCAATCCACTCACCTCAGCCTCCCCAAGCGAGGGATTACAGGCCGAGCCACCGAGCCCGGCTGATATATTATTTAATCTATACAATAATCCAACTGCATGTTATGGTTATTTTATAGGTACTTTGAGACGCCTTGCTCTGAGACTCCCAGAAAATAAATGGCTGAGCTGACCAGGACAACCATAGTCCAGAACTCACCCTCCCAAACACAATTTTACTTGCTGAACTTGGGATAGAATTTTCTATTCCTGGACTCTATGGAAACCCATTAAAAAAAAATCCAGACATAATCCTAGGAAGACGCAGCAAGGTCATGTCCATGACCTCTGTTAGTCACAGTTTGTAATGAGGACTACTGAAGTGTTCAGACCACACTTGGGCGTCCTGTAGTAGAGACCTCCTTACTTCCCATGGGATTCTGCAAACAAGACATTTTTGGCCCAATAGGGAAGGCAGTCATTTGCATCTATTTTACTCCTCAAAAGTGGTTAAATTACATAGGGTTTTTTGTTTTTGTTTATTGTTTATGCATGTCTGTTTGTTTGTTTTTGGATTTTTTTTTTGTTTTGAGTCGGTCGGTCACTCTGTCTCCCAGGCTGGAGTGCAGGGGCACGCTCACTGCCACTACGGTCTCAACCTGCTGGGCTCAGAAGATCCTTTCGCCTTAGTCTTCCAAGTAGCTGGAGCTACAGGCAGGTGCTGCTATGTCTGGCTAATTTTTCTTGATTTATTGTAGAGATGAGATCTCACCAAGTTGTCCAGGCTGGTCTCGAACCCCTGGACTCAGGCAATCCTCTTGCCTAGGCCACCCAAAATGCTGGGATTACAGGTGTGAGCCATCGCGTCCAACTACAATACTTAAAAAAAAAACTCTTTAGATTTTAGATTTTATGATCTACTCCCATAAGAGACCAGAAAAATCTCAATTAAAACAGGTCATTGACTAAAGGGGAGAAATCCTAAAAGCAAGTATAGAATACATTCTTCCTAAAAGATAAAACTCCATTTTTTAGAGAAGCACAAATATTAGTGGTGATACTATTAGTGAACTGATTTCGGTATCAGGAAAGGTAGATTATTTTCAAATTGTGAGTATATTAGGAAAATAGCTATACACCCAAGGAATCTCAGGGCTCAAAGCAATATTAAAGAAAATCTAGCTCTAAATGATTGTATCCATTTCCCACATACACACCTATTCACCCTTTACCACAGAGCCCTTTTGCCTAAAGGTTATTCCAATGTTTATAAAGTAACAATAGGTTAGAAATGGAAGAACAGGAGAGACTTTTGGGAATTCCGTTTCATTTAGCTCATGGCCTGTGTTCAATTCAACTTTCTTTTGAAGGAGAAGGGTCTTGGGGGTAGTTGTTCTTTCATGATGTGATGAAAGTGTCGGGCTAGATTTTTGTACTGTTTTTGGAAGCTTTTTTTTTTTTGGAAGTCACCATGCACTCCTTATCCTTGAAGATCCAACAATTTGTTGAAGGCAGACGTAATAGAGAGGTTGAAGAAAGATCTGGAGAAGCAAAAGAGAAATAAATCTTTTTAAGCCCAACTGTTAGTGATAACATCAGTAGATAAAATTTATTCTAGGAACATTCTTTATTTGTAAGAAAACCACGAAGCAGTTTATACACTGTTGCTGTTGCTATATCAAGGAGAGAAAAAATCTTCAGAAAAAAGGTTGATCTAACATATTGCATGAGTTGAAGTCAATGTTTTAAAACTTTCTATTTTCTGTACTTAAAAATAATTGTCTCACCTACCATTATTCAGAGTGATTCTTGGGAACAGATAAATAAATTGGTTTTTGTTGGTTTACTTTCACTGTTTGCTATAGTGATCAGTACTCTGAGTTCGAAGCCAAATGTATAAAAATTCCAAAGTAGATATCCACTCTTTACATTAGATTTTTTTAGTGCTGCAAATAAATGCATTTTCATTTGATGTCACATTTGATGGAATGTATTTTTTCCCTTCATTTTCAATTCTTCATCAGAACTATGTATTACAGAGTCATTTAAAACAGACTTGAGCTGTGCAATGACCAAATAAATTCATTCCAAAGAAAGAAGATCTATTCTGCTGCGCATTTTGGAATTATACCTTTTAGCTCATATTTTACTGCATGCCGCATAACTAGTAACAAGCCACAAGATATATTACACTCTTGGGCATTTTTTTGAAGGGAAAAAAGTCAAGGACATTCCTTGCCAGAAAAATGTTTTTATATGAGGCAGAATATATTTGTGTTGTTCCACAGAAACTTTCCTCTCACTAGAGCCTCCTTCAAAATCACTTTTGCAGAAGAACTGTGCCCACTACCTTCTTCCCACTTCCTCTGGTGCCTTGAGTGAGTGCCAGAGCCATGGTGGCATGTAATGGCTCTCGGTGGACCAACCCCTTCGTGAAGGACTGAAACACGGATGCAGCAACTCATCCGAGAGGGCTTTCAGACTCCGTTTCTCCTATTTTAAGCTGCCTTAAACTTACTCATGTAGGTTTGCAAATGAATTCCCAGGGAGAAAGGGAAGCTTAATTTTCAGGCCTGCTGAATCTCTGGCCTTTTTATAAGACCCGCCAGTCTTCAGAAGAGGTTCTTGACAGGATAGGTGGATTTTTTTGGTGCATGTGGCAGCCTCCTGTCTACGGGATAGTGATGAGGTTCAGGGAAGGTTCCTGGTTGTCTACGTGGGCAGTGTTCTGTCACTGACGACTTGGGCCAGCTTTCAAGTAATTAAAAGCTTCCAGCAAATGCCAAACATAGGGGAAGGGGGAAAAATTCCAATTTTAAGGCATTTGAATTGTAGCAGGGCTGGTATATACAGGAACAAGGGGAATAGTGAGGTGGATTAGCCCACAGAGTATTGGACTCAAAAGGGCTTCAGAGAGTATCTATAGCTTCTGTCATGTTTCATGAGTGAGGGAATTGAGTTCCTCCATGGGGAAGTAACTTGATGGTCACATAGCATGTCAGTCTTTTGATCATATATTAACCTTGTTCGATATTGAATAGTAAGGCTTGAATCTCTTACAAGTTGTACAGATTAAATGTAGCAAGGAATTCTAAAGGCATGTAGATTAAAACTGCAAATTCAACAGCCAAGCAAAACTGACTTATAAAGTGAAAGAGTAAATTGGACCAGGTACAACTCTTAACCTCAATGTTAGGGAGGCAATAGGGAGTGGTGAGGATTTGGGAAGCTGTAGCACTCATGCCCTCCCTGAAAGGGACAGCTGCTACCCAGCTGTAGCCAGTCGTTGTCCTATAGGAGGTCTCCGGGGTGTCGGCTTTCCTACTTTTCAAAAGAAGCCGGAGATCGTATATTTGTGCGAAATCCCTTGCTTTTAATATGTCAGTGATGACAGTGGACCCTTGAACAGCATGGGTCCACTTAAACACAGATTTTCTCTGGCCTCTGTCATCCTTGTGACAGAAAGAACATCCCCTCTTCCTCCTCCTCAGTTTATGCGATGTGAAGATGATGAAGAGGAAGACCTTTATGATGATTCACTTCTGCTTAACCCACAGTAAATATATGTTCTCTTTTTTATGGGTTTTTTCAAATAACATTTTCCTCTAGCTTGCTTTAGCATAAGAATACAGTACATAATACATATAACATACCCAAAATGTATTACTCAGCTATTTATATTACCAGTAAGGCTTCCAGTAGACAGGAAGCTATTAGTAGATAAGTTTTGGGAGAGTCAAAAGTTATATGAACCCTTTTTATCGCATGAAAGGGGTGTGAGGGTGATGTTCTTAAGACCTGTGTTGTTCACAGGATAGCTGTATTTTGAATTTAAAATTTGGGCCATGTCGTGAGAGTCAAACAAAAGACATCTGCAGGCTAAGTTAGCTCGAAAACTATAATTGGAGACTTCCGGTTTAGAAGGTAAACCGGACTTGTCTTCCAGAAACCCTGTCTCCTCCAGGCCTGCCAGCCCGAGGACTGGCAAACTCTTCAGGCACAAAGATTTGTATCTTCTTCGCCTGCTGGCTACTGTGGGTTGAGTCTTGAATGGTGGCTCAAAGCCTCTTGGCACGGAGAAGCTTTGCTCTGCTATTCTTTCTTGAAGCAAGACAGTCCGAGTTATGCCATAGGCCTCTAAGGGAATGTTCCTATATCTTCGGCACTGCTTACCCTAGAGTGGTTGCCATTCATTCATGCTGATGGCAGGAGCTGAATTAGAACCCCAGTGCTGAACACGGAGCAGGGATACAAAAGGAGCTATTGGTAGGTTGACCAGATGTTTCCTGTATCCTTAGGATTCTTATACTTTTAGATAATGCTTCTATATTATGCTGAGAAAAAAATGTAGCATGCTAGCCTGCTTTCAAAGGAAAGAAGGAACATTTTGTCCTCTTGGTATGACTCTCAAAGAACAAAATGCCACAGGGTTTCTTAAATTATAAAACACATTTGCACATTGTACACATTGTACAGATTTACAATTATTTTTCTACCCTCTGGACAAAAATAAACAAAGCAAACAAAACAATAAATGTGGAATTAGTCACATCCAGTTCTTATCAATGCATGAAACTCAACGTTTTTCATTATTGACGCCTCGCTTTTGTTTTTCTATTCTTTTCACTATGTGCTTTTTTTTTTTCCTTTTCAGCTACTTCATATTCTAGCAATTCCATCCTTCATAATTCAAAATGACGAAATGATGTTCAACGTCCCTTGCCATTGGGACATTTGCCCTATCTAACTTTATAGCCCTCTTTTTTTTTTTTTTTTTTTTGAGTCGGAGTCTCACTCTGTGACCCAGACTGGAGTGCAGTGGCATGCTCATGACCTCTGCAGCCTCAACCTGCTGGACTCTGGTGATCCTTCCACCTCAACCTTCCAAGTAGCTGAACTATAGGCCTGCGCTGCCATGCCCGACTAATTTTTTTGATTTATTGTAGAGTCGAGGTCTCGTCATGTTGTCCAG
>CAUYQG010202095.1:0-12179 GCA_963574415.1 Tarsius wallacei | reverse complement strand
TTTGAGACCGGTCTGGGCAACATGGCGAGATCTCATCTCTACAATAAATCAAAAATTAGCTGGGTGTGGTAGTATGCCTGTAGTTCTGGCTACTTGGAAGGCTGAGGGGCAAGGATCGCTGGAGCCCAACAGGTCAATGCTTAGGCGGCCGTGAGTGTGCCCCTGCACTCCAGCCTGGGTGATGGATTGAGATTCCAACTCAAAAAAAAAAAAAAAAAGTGCAATGGTTAATTTGATTGACAGTGCTTTTCATTTTTAAAAATTATTTTATTTATTTTAAAGATGTGGGGTACAAGTCAGGATTAGGTACATAAGTAATGTAAGTGCAGGTAAAATTCGCATTCTCCAACGGGTCCTCCATTTGGATTGTAATATGCCCCCTTCCTCCCTCCTGATAGTGCTTTTTAAATTTCTGTATTCTTATTTTTAAAATCTACTTGTTATAACGATTTTTGAGAGAGAAGTATTGATGTGTTTGATAAAAATTTTAGATTTTATCAAAAAAATTATAGGTTTTATAGATTAGTCTCACAGTTCTACCAGTTTTTGCTTGTGTATTTATTTTGTTTTTGTTTTGAGTTGGAGTCTCACTCTGTCGCCCAGGCTGGAGTGCAATAGCACACTCATAGTCACCACAGCCTCGACCTGCTGGGCTCAGGCGATCCTTCTGTCTCAGCCTTCCAAGAAGCCAGAACTACAAGCATGCGCTACCATGCCCGGCTAATTACTTATTTATTTATTTATTGTAGAGATGAGATCTTACCAAGTTGCCCAGGCTGTTCTTGAACCTGTGGGCTCAGGCAATCCCCTCACTTTGGCCTTCCAAAGTGCTGGAATTACAGAGTTGAGCCACCGTGCCTGACCATCTTTATGTATTTTAAAGGTCTATTATTACATGCAAAAACATTTAGAATTGTTATGTTCTCTTGATGAATTGATGCTTTTATCATGATAAAACAATCTTCTTTATTCCTGGCAATATCCTTTGCTATGAAATATATTTTTATCTGCTATTAATACAACTACTACAGTTTTCTTTTTACTTAGGGTTAACGTGATAACCTTAGTAATCTGCCAATATTTTGCTTTTAATATGTTTCTGTTTTTAATGTGTATGTCTTGAAGGCAGCATATAGATGAATTTCACTTTTTTCTCCACTCTGACAATCTCTGCTTTTTAATTGCAGTGTTAGAATATTTATATTGAATGAGATTATTTATATAGTTTGGTTTCAATCTAGTATCTTGTTACTTGTTTCCACTTGTTCTTATTTCCTATTTCCTGTTTATCTTTCATCTTTTTGACTGAGTGTTATTTTATTCCAATTTATATTTTTATTAGCATATGAACTGTAACTCTTTTGTTGATTTGCTTAAAGGTTTATAACATGTATCTTAAATTTATCAGTCTGAAGGTGTATTATTATACCATTTCATGTGTAGTATAAAAATCTAAAGTAAAACGCTTTCATTTATTTCCTCTTGACCTTTATGTCATTGTTGTTGATTTACAAATATAGATGCTATGAAAGCCACACTCTATTGCTATTACCTTTGCTTAAACAATCAATTCTCTTTTAAACATATTTAAATCAAGAATTCAAAAACATATATTTGCCCATGTATATGTCATATTTGGTACTCTTCATTTTAAGGAATTGATTGATACTTCTATCTGCTATCATTTTTTTCTTTTGCTTGAAGAAATTCCTTTTTTTCTTAAGAGAAGCTGTTTGGATGCTGTATTTCTGAAAGTGTTTTAATCTCACCTTTGTTTCCAAAGATATAGCATTCTAGATTGACAGCTGTCTTCTTTCAATACTTCAAAGATACTATTCCACTATCCTCTCGCTTGCATTGTTTCCAAGAAGAAATCTGCTATCTTCTCTATCTTTGTCTTTTGTACTTAATGTATCTTTTTATCTTTGACTGCTTTTAGTATTTTCTCCTTATCACTGGTTTTGAGAAATTTAACAGCTATGTTCCTTGGTGTCTTTATGCTTCTTAAACTTCTTGAATCTGTGGATTTAAGGCTTTCATCATATTTGGACAATTTTCCTATTATTTTTTATTTCTGCCTCCATCCCTTCTCTTTCCTCTTATATCAGGACTTCAATTACTATCTATGAGACCTGCACGTATATTAAGTTGTCTTGCAACTCACTGATGCTTTTTTAAATTCTTTTTTTCTGTTTGTTTTATTTTGAATAACTTCTATTGCTATGTATTCAAGTTCATCATCTTTTCTTCTACAGTGTCTTATCCATCATTAAACCCATTTGAAGTATTTTCATCTCAGACATCATAGTTTTCATTGCTGGAAGTTTGGATTCTGGTCTTTTTTTCTATCTTCCATGTCTCTGCTTAATTTTATGAACATATTGAATGATGTTATAACAGCTGTTTTCATGTCATTGTCTGCTAATTTAATATCTGTGTCATTTCTGTTTCAGTTTTTATTGATTAATTATTTTTCCCATTATGGGAAGCATTTTCTCTCTTTTTTGCATGCCTGGTAATCTTTGGATGGTCAGAAGTTGTGCCTTGTTGAGTGCTGGATATTTTTGTATCCCTATAAATATTCTTGAACTTTGTTCTGGGATGCAGTTAAATTACTTGGAAACAATTTGATCTTTTTATTCTTGATCTGCTTGATTAGGTGGTTTCAGGAGATTGTTAGTGCTAAGGCTAATTAATTAACTCATAATTAATTAATTGTCTTGTCTGAGTACTTTACCCAATACCTCATGTATTAAGAGTTTTAAAAAAAAATCTGTTGGGGACAGGCTCTATTCTGGTCATGTGTGAGCACTGGGCACTGTTCCTTTGAATTCTTTTGGGTGATTTTTTTTCCCACACAAAAATGCACTTATTAACAATCTGCTAATACTTGAGAAGGACCCTCTGCAGGGTCTCTGTGTATCTCTTTCCTTTTTAGTACTCTGTCTTGGTAATTCTAAATGTCTTGATTTATTGAAATTTCATTCTGTCTCCTCAACTCAGGAAGCCTTTTAGCTTCTGTCTGGGGTCTCTTTCCCTTAGTCTAGAGAATTTCTTAAAGCAATAAGCTGGATCAGTTATAAGACTCATGTTATTTTTTTTCTTATCCCTCACTGCCTTTCATTGCCTGATATCCAGTGTTTTGTAAATCACTGTTTCATGTAATTTTTTTCTCCCAGCTTAGAGGGTAAATCCAATTCTCATTACTCCATCTTGACTGGAAGCAGAAATCTCTCCAATGGGTTTTAGTATTTATCTTTGCTAATTTGATCATCTGCAATACTAGTTGACTTGTTGGCTTTGGTGGCCTCTGCTTGTACTCAATGTAATACCTATGCCCACTGGTTTATTTTTTTCTAAACTTTACACCAATTTTCTCAGAGTGTCTACTTTGTTCCACTGTAACCCTATTTCTTTTTCTGTCTTTAGGCTTGATGTGCAGTGACCTCTTTACAAGTTTCTAAGCTTGTGGAGAGTAGCTAAGCATGATGAGAGAATGGTGACTTCCTTTCATGGGTCTCATGGCTCCATGGAACCATGGATGGTGGCAAGGTGGCCCTAGGGCCATAGAGTGGGAGAAAAGAGAGTGGAAGATGTCAATGAATGATAGATTTGACATTTGCACATGCACATTCTGTCATTGAAACCTCAGAATATGCTTTTTCTTTTTTGTCCAAGTAAACAATGGAGTGGAAATAGATGTAAGAGAGAGATATGCTGAGGTGACTCAGTCTTTGAATGTTGTGCCCTTTGATCAGGGATACTGATCCCAGGAAAATATTTAAATGAAGGTGAAAACTCCTTAAAAATTCTCAGAGTGCTGGAAGTATCTAGGCCTCATTGCTACAGAGATGTACAGGGTTGTTTGTTTCCAAATGACATCAGAAACTCTGTAAACCTGGGCTGCATTAGGAAGTGAAACAGATGGAGTTAGAAAACCATACTTTTTTTTTTTTTAACCAACAATGAGAAATAAAAAAGATAAAATTGCAGCTTAGAGAAATGGCATATTTGTGTCCAACAGTGAAAGTGTCTATCCTTGTGTCCTTAGCTTGCCTTTATAGACTTGCTGACTTTGTACTTCAAGCTTGAAACCACTCCATATCAACATTTATAATTTATTGATTTAGTTATGATTGGTTAGCATGAGTGACCTAAAACATGTTTCTATATGGTGCCAAACCCAGCCCAAATCAATCCATTTAAAGAAAAACAAGCCGGGCTTGGTGGCTCAGCCTGTAATCCCGCGCCTTTGGGAGGCTGAGGTGAGTGAATTGCCTGAGCCCGTGGGTTCGAGACCCGCCTGGGCAAGTGAGACCCCATCTCTACAATAAATCAAAAAATCAGCCGGGCGTGGTAGCGCGCGCCTGTAGTTCCAGCTACTTGGAAGGCTGAGGCGGAAGGATCACCGGAGCCCAGCAAGTTGAGGCTGCGGTGGCCGGGAGCGGCCACTGTATTCCAGTCTGGGTGACAGAGTGAGACTCCAACTCAAAAAAAAAATAAAAATAAAAGACTAGTGAAGTAAGTGCAGTAGTGAAAGTGAGGCAGGTTATTCAGTGCAGGTTAGACATAGATAAGTTTCTTGCAGGCAGTTTAAATTAAAATAGGATAAGTATTCAGCATCTTTTTCCTTCAACTCGCTGACCAGACACACCAGACCTGACCACCTTGCAGGCTGGAATGTGAATTCACCAGTGCAGTAGATCACAGAAACAATCAGGAATTACCCAAAACACCTACATGATGTTCTAAGAAAAGCCCAAATCTAGTTGGCAATAACTTTAACTATGTAGAAGTTCCCTATGACCTTAGAAGGTTAAGAGATGGTAATCAAGATGCCTACAGCCCACTTCTTTTAGGTCATAGAAGATGGAGAGATAGTAATCAAAATTCGTGACCAGGTACCTGCAGCCCACCCCTCTTAGCTTATTAATCATTGCAAAAGTATATAAAACTTCTTGTCAAAGTCAAGCACGTGTTCTTTCTCTTAAGGCACCCATGCCCATGGGGCATCTTCTTCTAATAAACTCTGTCTTAAACCATACTTGGGACTCGCTCTGAAATGCTTTTCTGCGACGAAGTCAAATAACCCACAGAGCAACACACTGCACCCCAAAACAAAAACATTTTAAAAGTATGAGTGCTTAAAGGGTCTCCAGAATACAAAGGAGGAAAAGAGTTAAAACTTTCTAGTAACTGCTTTTAAAATCCTTTTTGATTGACTGCTTATGATTCCAAACGCACCAAATTCAATCCAAATTAATTCAATAGTCATCAAGGCCACAAAATAGAAAATATTTGCTGTGAAGGCTACAAACATCACAATGAACAATGAAGCCACCCTCACAGGGTTAACAAGAATGCTGGATAGAAATATAGTTCTAATTAAGCATGAATCAGGATGCACTTTGACCCACCTCCTTGCAGCGGAAAGTCACAATAGCACTAGATAGGATAGGACTAGTCGCATCTCCATTGTTCCTTCAGATAGGATTTCTGACATTAGGACATTAGGCTTTCCTGTAAGATAGATAGGATCTCTGGCTTTAGAATCCTAAGGCTTTTTGTTTAGTTTGTTTAAGCAGATCCTGGATTTCAGCAGAAGAGCTGAAGCCAATCAGTTTGAAGACCTCCACCCCATCCCCGCAGAGAAATGAAATCAGCATGAGAATACCCCTTCATGCCCATCCCAGAACTTCACCTTGTGCTCTTCGACCAATCAACAACCTTCATAGCTCAACCTATTCCAAGGCCCTTAAAAATCCTAGCTCTGGGCTGGGCTCGGTGGCTCAGGCTGTAATCCCACGCTTTGGGAGGCCGAGGTGAGTGAATTGCCTGAGCCCAAGGGTTCGAGACCTGCCTGGCCAACTTGGCGAGACCTCATCTCTACAATAAATCAAAAAATCAGCCGGGCGTGGTAGCGCGCGCCTGTATTTCCAGCTACGTGGAAGGCTGAGGTGGAAGGATCGCCGGAGCCCAGCAGGTCGAGGCTGCGGTGGCCGGGGGCGGCCCCTGCACTCCAGTCTGGGCGACAGGGTGAGACTCCAACTCAAAAAAAAATAAAATAAAATAAAAGAATCTATGCTTTTTGTAAAAAACAAAAAAGTAAGGTGTGTCACGTTGTTCTGAAATAAATTTTTTTTTAATTGTGAAAATTAATTTGAATTGAAATAAGGCAACCCAAGTTTATTTTAGAGATTGAGGAAAAATAGAACAGACTTGATAGTTAGTGCCCATTATAGTCAGTGGTAATAGATTAGTGATATAGACTATTCGTTTTGCATCAGATTGTGTGGGCTTTGAGATCAGTGTCTGTGTACCCCTTGCATTAATAGGGTGCACAACACAGAGCATGTGGCCAATGAATGTTCGTTAAAAGAAAAAAGATCATTAACATAACAGAATCTTGTGATCCAAGGAAGTTATTAGGTCTGATTGGAGCCTCTAATGACAAAACTAAAGCACTAGCTGAAAAAATAAGAAAAACATTAACAATTTGATTTTCAAATCTTTTTTAGAAACCAAAATGTGTTTTTACTATTATATTTATAATTCCTTTTGCTAAAAATGATAGAGACAAGGTGGGTCTTGCTCTGTTGCCCAGGTTGGAATGAAGTAGCACTATCATGGCTCACTGCAGCCCTGACCTCCTGGGAAGCAATCCTTCTGCTCCAGCTTTCTGGGTCACTAGGATTTGAGGCAGTGCTACTGTGCTCAACTAATTTTTAAAAATTTATTGTAGATACTAAGTTTTGCTATGTTCCCCAGGTTGATCTCAAACTTGTGACCTACAGCAATCCTCTTGCCCTGGCCTCCCAAAGCCCTGAGGTTACAAGCATGAATCATTGTGCTCATCCTATATGTCTGATTCTTAAAAACTGATTTTGTGATACATTCTTTTCAGATGACCTGCATTAAGAGCAAAGATATATGAATCACACCAAAGCCCCATGTTTTGTCTCACATCACTTTTTAAAAAACGTAGCTTTTCATAATTGATTAAGAACTTTTGTAATTCTATTTCCAACTTCTACTTTGATTCTACAAATCAAAAGTAAATTCAGAAAATAAAGAAAATTATATTTTCCAGCAAAAACTCTGAGGATGGTCTGTGAGACCAGGGGAGAATATGTATGAAAAATATTTTCAAATTACTAATTTTAGTTTAAATAAAATATTTTGTACAAGCTTAAAAAATAAATTTTTTATAATGAAATGCATAGAAAGTATCATTTTTGTGATAATACTTGAGTATTTTGCCAGACATCAGTTTCTATAAGAGTCTATATCATTTATTATACAAACTTTAAAATATACTTATTATAGTTAAGTTTAAAAAATGTAGGTTAGAAAGAAAACAGGGGCCAATATTTTAAAGGCCCAACAGTGAAGAAGAATGTATAAAGTTAGGGCTAAAAATTTGGTTTCTTTTTCTAATTCTTGGATTACAGTTGTAATCGGGCAACTGAGAAAGCACAGACATTGAGAAATAAAGACAAGAATAATATGGGCTTTAAAAATCACCTGTTCTCATCCCTTTCCCCCTTTTCTCCCCAAGGATTCAAGGCCCTTCTATTAAACTAATACATTCTATATATTCTAGTATTGTCATTTTCACTTCAGAGCATGAGGAAGACTAGGGAATGCACCCACCTATATTCTGAGGGGAGAAACTGTTTCTTGGTTTTAGATACTGTGAAGATGGATCACGAGAGAACGTATTACATCTCTCAGGTAAAGATGTAGTGATTCCTTCAGCTCTATAGGACTGGAAGAAGATATATCTGAAGGGGAAAAAGGAAGTGAAAGACGGTGCTTCAAACCGAAGATGTGCTGTGTGGCTAACTTTTTCTTCACTCTGTAACATTCACAAATGACTCTTCACTGCCCTCTTGGATGAAATAAAGCTGGTTCCCATAGAAACGGACTGTCTCTGATTTCACAGTCTACAGCACACAAATAACTCAACTTTCTGGAAGCAAGGGTGATAGCTCGTAAGAGCTCAAGGACAAGTAGGAGGCTGTAGGAGCACACCTGGACTGGGAAAAATTACTGACCTCTAATACCGAATAAGTAGTGCTTGAAAAGACTCTCTTTGAATCAGAAAAATAATGTGAGTGCCTATCAAACTACTTTACACAGCCAGTTGAGTGATCATAGGTGAGGATGAAAAAATGTAATTTATAGAACCTCTTTAGAGCTCAAATTCCTTAATCAATGTGTACGCCTGCCATCTTATTGAATGAGGCAGGACTACACTCCGCAGGGTTTGGGAGCATAGATTCTGGGAGCTGGCATTCTGGGACCCAAAACGCGGACTTTCCGCTTAGGACTAGGTGATCTTCTGCAAGTTACTAATGCTTTCTAGATTTTTGTTTTATTATTGACATGATAGAGTGAGGGGAATATGTTCCTTGTAAATTTAAGAGGATTAAATGAGTCAATTCATGTCAAATGATTTAGAACACTCTCTGCCACATATTAAGAACTCAACAAATACTACCTATTATGAAGACTGTGTCCCATATCTATTCAAATCATAAGATTGTACATATTATTAGGCTAAATGTGGAAAGTAGAAGAAAACAAATTACTTAGTAACTAGTAATATCAAAGGCTCTTCATAGATTTCATATCTTTTCTTTCATCTTTTCATATATGTATTTGTTTCCATATGTATAAAACTATATATTTGGCTGGGTGCGGTGACTCATGCCTATAATCCCAGCAATTTGGGAGGCCGAGGTGAGAGGATTGGCTGAGCCCACGGCTTTGAGACCAGCCTGGGCAACTTGGTGAGACTTCATCTCTACCATAAATCAAAAAATTAGCCAGGTGTGGTGGTGCATGCCAATAGTTCCAGCTCCTTGGAAGGCTGAGGCAGAAGGATCACCTGAGGCCAGCAGGTCAAGGCTGCAGTGGCAGGGTGGCTGTGAGCGTGCCACTGCACTCCAGCCTGGGTGACAGAGTGAGACTCCGACTCAAAAAAAAGCTATATATTTATAATATTATTTAATATTCTGCATTTTCTCATCCTATATGCATGCTCCTATGTTATATTTGATATTCTATCATATTTAATGCTATTTGTTGAATAAAACTTTCCCTTCTCAGTAATATGCCATTTTATTTAAAAATATTAATTTTATGTATATCTGTGCATAAGTGAGTATGTTCATTTGGCTTACCATTAGGTTGACTGATTTTTGCAAGAAAATCTGGCTATTTTAGTGACTATAGCTTTGGGGCATTTATTAACATTTTATATTATTATATTTTATCACTGTGATATTTATACACATGACTTAGCTAGTCTCTTTTCTTTTTCAGATGATTCATATGCAAATTTTTGTATATTCTACAAAAAATGTTTAAACAAAAAATGACAGCACTATTATAACTTTATTTCAGAATTGTATTTGTATGCATTTGTTTGTGAAGAAAAATATAAAAATTATATTGAGTGCTGCCATCTAGAAGCAACATATTATCTTCATTTACTAAAATCCATTTGCGTGCCTCCCCACAAATATTTTCGTGGCGTTTCTCTTTATTTATAACCCCCTTATTTTTATAAAATAAAAAAAAAGTCATATGCAGGTATGTTTTTGTTTATCTTCTAATGGTGATCTTTTAAAAATGTATCATTTCTACCTGGCTATTTTTGGTGTACAGAGATGCTGGTGTTTTTACATATTCATCTCATCCTTAGTTCATTCTCTGAAGCTGCCAGCTCATTTGAAGGCATTTGTCAGCTTTAAAAATACTATTTGTAATAGACTTTATTTGTTAGAGTAGTTTTAGATTCACAGCAAAATGGAGTGGAAGGTACAGAGATTTCCCATATACCCCCTTCCTTCTCTCCACAGACTCCCCTAAAATATTTAGAAAGACTGCTTCAGTCACTTTTCTCAGCTCTCTCTATGGGTGTCTCTGTTCAACAGTGAGAAGTTTTGCTTCTTAACTGTTCTGAAGCATGACTGGGCTTGTTTGCCCTCAAATCCATGACTCACTTCTGTGTTCTTCGGTGTATCACAGGTGGGCTGGGTTGATTCCCTCAGGCCATATTTCCATATGTCAACCGACTTCCAACTGGGAATGTCTAGTGGGGTATTGGGGGCGGGGCATGATGGTATGGGGCTAGGGAGCAAAAGAAAACACCGGATATATACACATACTCCTCCTCTCTGCTTCTGATGACAATGGGGCAGTGTCCGCACCTTGTTTGTGACTCAGCTCTAGCCTGGTAGCAGGTCCACCACCAGCTCCGCTGTCCCCTGGGAGATCTTGGATCTCCTGACCCCATTCATATACTTTCTTCTGTCCTTCCAGCTTGGAGGGGATTGTCCTGCCTGTGTGGATAGGCTCTAGGGAGCCTCATTCTTTCTGTTGGCTCATCAGCTTTCCCTTCACCTTGTAAACAATTTCCAGCTTAAACTCTCCATATTTTAATTTTTCAAGTGGGCTCCGTCCCTGGTTAGTCCCTGACTTACATCTCCCCTCCCTCATCTCGGTTTGTTTTTTCTCTTACGCTGTTGCAGGAAAAAAGCTTCCTAAAAATAGGAGATTCATTATGATGACTTAAAAAGACTTTTAGGGCAGTACTACTACCTGCAACAGCGAAGAAAGGTGTGGTTACCTGGTAGAAGGATCATCTCTGTGACTTTTTACTGTAACATCATCTTCCTTCAAAAGTGTTGCCATATTGATATGGTACCCCAACACATAGGACTTGTTCTCAGACAATCAGAATAATAATTTGGCCATTTATTCACTGGCCAATTTGCCTTTGTCAATGTTGTATTGATTGTCTTCACAAGGGAATATGAGAGGCAAGGCATCGTTCACTGGGGCATTTCTCTCATGTTGAACTGAAGACCTGGTCTCCTGAATCTGTTATAAAGCCAACTTAGTAAAAAGAAGTGTGTAATTGATACACTGTTCCAGATATTCAGAAAGAAACTTGCAAATCATTTTGTCAGCAAAGTGCCACATCACACACCAGGTGAAAAACTCCATAAAGCAAAGGCCACAGTCAGTGCTGTTGGCTGCTGAATACCAGCCCTCAGAGGGCTGCCTCATATGAAAGAGGCACTCAGTAAACATTTGTTGAATAAAAATGATTGAATAAATGAGTTGGTTTGAAGAAGCTACTCTGAAAATTACCCCATGATTGGTGCCAGGGACAGGGGAAGAGGGAGTTAACAACTTCCCAATTTGAATGTTACATTTCTTCACCTTCTTATATTTAAGAGGAGTGACCTGGTCAGGTATGGTGGCTCATGCCTGTAATTCCAGTGCTTTGGGAGCCTGAAGCGGGAGGATCACTTGAGGCCAGAAGTTCACGATTAACCTAGGCTACAGTGTGAGATCTTACATCTACCAAAGAAAAATTTAAAAATTAGTTGGGCATCGTGGTGCATACCTGTAGTCCTAGTTATTCAAGAGGCCGAAGAGGGAGGATTACTTGAGACCAAAAATTGGAGGCTGCAGCAGACTATGATTTCAGTCACTGTACTCTAGCCTGGTTGACAGAGCGAGATCCCGTCTCTAAAAAAATAAAACAGAAGGGTGGCCGGTTTAGCTCCCCATTGCGACTCTCCCCAGACTCCACACACCCATAGTCCCATGATCAGAAATTGTACATTTTCAACAGAAGTTGAAGTTTTGAAAGTTAAAAATAAGAAAAAAAACAAAACTAAACTAAACAACAGCAAAAGCACCTGACTTCTTCCCAACTTGACGGTTTCTGATTTAACAGCTGGCACAAAGTAAAGCACTTGTTGACTAGATAAAGGATATAAATTCTCTCCAAGTGAGAAAAATAAACCAATTGGTAGAGTTTTCTCTCTTTTTTTCTTCTGAATATATCTCATTTTTTCCCCTTTTGCTTAAGAAACTTTAAGCCGGGCTCGGTGGCTCAGCCTGTAATCCCTCGCCTTGGGAGGCTGAGGTGAGTGGATTGCCTGAGCCCGCGGGTTCGAGACCCGCCTGGGCAGGCGAGACCTCATCTCTACAATAAATCAAAAAATTAGCTGGGCGTGGTAGCGCGTGCCTGTAATTCCGGCTACTCGGAAGGCTGAGGCGGAAGGATCGCCGGAGCCCAGCAGGTCGAGGCTGCGGTGGCCGGGAGCGGCCACTGCACTCCAGTCTGGGCGATCGAGTGGGACTCCAACTCA
>CAUYQG010202091.1:0-10860 GCA_963574415.1 Tarsius wallacei | reverse complement strand
CTCTGTTAGTTCACTTAAGATGATGTTCTTCAGCTCCATCCATGTTACCGCAAAAGATAAGATATTGTTCTTTTTATGGCTGTATAGTATTCCATGGTGTGTATATTCCACATTTTGTTTATCCAGTCAACTGTTGGTGGGGACAGAGGTTGGTTCTATAACTTTTCTCTTGTAAATAGTGCTTCAATGAACATATTCGTGTATATTGCATTATTTTCCTTTGGATAGATACACAGTCATGGGATTGCTGGGTTGAATGATAGCTCTATGTTTAGTTTTTTGAGAAATCTCCATACTCTTTTCCATAGATTGAACTAATTTACAATTCCACCAACAGTGTATGAGTGTCCCTTTTTTACCCATTCACACCAACATCTGTTGTTCTTTGACTTTTTAATAATAACCATTTTGACTGGTGTAAGATAATATTCCATTGTGGTATAAATTGCATTTCTCTGGTGACTAATATGTTGAGAGTTTTTTGTTTTCATATGCTGTTGGCTGCCTGTGTGGCTTTCTTTGTGAAGTATCTACTCATGTCTTTTGCCCACTTTTTAATGGGATTATTTGTTTCTTTTATATTGAGTCATTTATGTTCTTTGTAGAGTCTGGATGCTAGTTCTTTGTCTAAGATGTAATTTGCAAATATTTTCTCCCATTCCGTAGTCTTCTGTTCACTCTGTTGATTATTTCTTTGCTGTGCAAGACCTTTTTATCTTAAGTCCCGATTGTCTATTTTTGTGATTACATTTTCTTTTGGGATCATCATCATAAATTCCTTGCTTGGACTGATGTCCAGATTTTCTTCTAGAATTTTTATGGTTTCAGTTCCTACATTTAAGTCTTTAATCCATCTTGAGTTAATTTTAGTATATGGTGAGAGGTATTTGTCCAGTTTTATACTTCTGCATATGGCTAGCCAATTTTTCCAGCACCATTTATTAAATATTGTGTCTTTTCCTCATTGTTTATTTTTGGTGGCTTTATTGAAGATCAATTGGTTGTATTTAGCTTTGTTTCTGGGTTTTCTGATTTTATTTTGCTCCCTTGATCTGTCTACTTTTGTACCAGTACCATGCTCTTTTAGTTACTATAGATTTGTAGTGTAATTTGAAGCCACTTCTGCTTTTGTCCCTTTGGCTTTGGATTGCTTTGGCTATTCAAGTTTGCTGTTGTTGTTGTTACACATACACTTTAGGATGGTTTTTTCTGTGACAAATGAAGTTGGTATTTCGATAGGGATTGCATTGAATCTGCATTTTGTTTTGGGCAGTTTGCTCATTTTAATGATATTGATTCTTTCAATCCATGAGCATGGGGTGTTCTTTCATTTGTTTGTGCGGTCTACAATTTCTTTTGTCACCTTTTTTATTCAACACAGAACAGTACAGCGATTCTAGTTGGTGAAATAAGAAAGGAAAATATAATAAAATACATCCTGAAAAGAAATTAAAAATTGAAATAGTCACTGTTTACAAGCGATGATAGTCTATGTAGAACATTCAATAATTGTACAAAAAACTAGAATCATAAATGAGTTCAGCAAGATTTCAGGATACAAGCTTAATGCACAAAAAATATTTGTATTTTTATGAATAAAAACTAAAATTATAAACACAAGAGCATTTGATATCACTCAAAATGTTGTCTACCTAGAATTCTATACTCAGAGAAAAATTTTCAAAGATAAAGTCTAATTTTGTACAGCATTCAAAACTGAAAGTATTGTCAATAGAACCATCTTAAAAGAAATGTTACAGAACATTTTTCAAGTGAAAAAAACAGTGATATTAAATAGACCTATACAACAAAGAGCACTAGGAATGACAACTATATGACTAAGTATCTACATATTTTCTGCTTATTTAAATATCTTTACAAACTACCGAGCAGTTAAACAAAAATAAGATCAAGGTATTGTAGAATTTATAACATGAATAAATAACAATGTCATAATGGGGGTTGAATAAAAAAATATACTACTGTAAGGTGCTTATGCTATATAGAAAGTGATATAATAACACCTTTAAAGTAGATGATGATTATAGCTGTTTAATGTAAATGGTAAGATGATAGATAAAATAATGAATGAAAGATAATATAGATAATATAATAATTCAATATAGATAATAAGCCAATAGAGTATAGAAATGGAATCATAGAAAGCATTTATTTTTGCTAATGACTGACGGAAAATAAGAGAAAGGAAACAAAGCAACCAAGGTACCAGAAAAAAATACAAAATAGTAAGAAGCTAGAATTAAACCTAACCACATCAGTGTTCATATTAAATATAAATAGCCTAAACACCCTGAATACAAGCATGAGATCTTCCTATTAGATTGAAAGAGACTCAAGTATATGTTGCCTACAAAGAATAGGATATAGGAGGATCAAATAAGTTAAAAGTAAAGAGATTATAAGATTAACTTCAAAAATGTTAAAGTGTTGATCACCTTTCTCACACAAAAGTCACAAACATGCTGGCAAAAGAATTAAAGTCAACCATCTCAAAACTTCATTAATTAAAGCTACAGGAAGAACTGGAAATCATCTACCAAGAGAAACCATGGAAACGCCATAAAAAAAAGCAGCATCCATGGCATTTTCCCAGGTCAGTGGTGTGATAGCTAGTAGTAGCTCACAGTGTTGCAAAGAACAGAGAGAAATGACCTGTTTTGAATCTCTGTTAAAAGCTCTATGACCAGAAACAGTCATACTTAGTCCAGATTTGTGAGTCTCAGGAAAATTTTTATTTGCAGGGTTTGGGGATTATTTACTTTGACTCAGCAGCAGCTCAGACAAACAAAAAACAATAAACAAACAAATACAAACCTACCTCCAGGGTATTACTATAAACTATCACAGTGTGTTGGCAACATCACAGCTGCCTTAGGCTGCTGATTTCATTTTGGACAAACAAGAGCCTGGCAGAAATGTAAAATGAAATCCTGGTGAACCATAATGGTCTTTGAAAAGTTTTGACATATTCCTGGGGACTGAAAAATGTCTTTGTAAGTGCTCAAAGCGATCTGTATTCCCAGGGAACACCTGAAAATGGTGAAGGCATCCATTGCTCACTTCTTGCATGTAGGAAGTGAATGTTAAAACTATCTCATGACCACTTGAAGCTTGAAGGTGTACCTTCCCATGTAGCTATCCAGAGTAAAGTGTGGGAAAGAATCTAACATTCCACTGGATGACTATTAAATGTCTTCATCTGGAGGAGACTATTATAAGGGCACACGTGAAAAATAAGAATTAAAAACAATAACTAGCAGTGAACTCAGTGGCTTCATGCTGTAAATACTGCATACTCTTTAAAATTAATCTGGCAAAATTGCTAAGTAAACATCAAGAAGAAATCAACAATAGCATCAAGAACAATATAGAACCAACAATCTTTGCTGCGATGGCAGCTGGTGAGAGGGTAGAGACATCTATGATCAGAATTGTTACAATACACCAATTAAAATGCCGCATTTTCAATTTAAAAAGAAACTATACAAAGATAAAAGTGTGTCACATTAAAAAAAAGCCAAAAGAAATCTGAGGAACCAGATGTTAAGCTTAACAGAAAAATACTACAAAATAGCTATTACAAACATGTTTGCAGAACCAACGGAAAACACATCTAAAGAATTAAAGCAAAGTATGCCAAAAATGTCTCACAAAATAGAGACTATCAATAAAGGGATTCCCATTAAAAAAGTCGAAATCTGCTCATGAATATCTCTTCATGTTTCTATATCTTATAGAAAATTCTGCATCTATAGTCATCTACACACAGAAGCTATGTCAACTTCAAATAGTTGACAGGACACTAAGATAACCCTTCGGAAGTGTGGTGATAATGCATATGTTTTAAAACATCAACAGGTGAAGTCATTATTCCATAAGATCTTTAGATAAACTGTAAGAAGAAGAACAAGCTTAATCTTAATATTTCACATTGTTTAAACTGACTGTGCTGATTCCTGGTCAGGATAATAGATCTTGACACCAGCCTAACGATTTCCAGTAGCTGCTGATTTAAGTTCTGAAAGAAGATGGTATTCTACCTTCAGGACAAATTGGAATCAAAAGACAGTCAAGGAATTTAAAAGAGTGTTTCATGGATGTAAAGTGGCATGTAGATTCACAAAATCTCAGGACTGGAAGGGAACTTAGAGGTCATTATGAATAAGGATGCCACATGTAATATCTGTTTTAAGATGGTTTTTGCTCTTATGCATATTTGAATCTACATAAGTTATTAAAATAAATGTAATTCTTTTCTGTACACTTAAGAAAGGTTGGGTATAAAGCAATCACAACCTTAATTTCATTTGATTAAAAAATACAATAATCAGGCAGATATTAATGCTTAAGAATAGCATTTGCTTGCTAAATCAGAGAATGGTATTGCTTGATCAGTTAATCTAGCCTACAGATTTAGAAAGTCTTTAGGCACATAAAAAACATAAAATATAAAATAATGATGCTGTAAACTAGAGGAAGCAAAATTATCTGCACTTTAATCACTAACTAAATGGTTTTTTGGTACCTATCTTGTGTCTTATAACATTAAATGTATTTATCGATGAGCGAAAGCACATTAACTTTCTCCTTTCATTGAGCTCTTCCTGTGGTCCACTGTGGAATAAGCAGATAAGTAAATAAAGAATCCCACAACTGAATGTAGAATTTAAAGTTGAGAAAATAACCATGAAGGGGTGAAGGATTTAATAAAATCATCTGACCACAGCTGGGACTAGAGGGAGACCTTGCTGAAGAAGTAACTCTTGAACTGGGTCCAAGCAGAAGCATGAGTAAGGCAATGCAGGTGGGCAAAAGTATACCTGACCAAGGTCATTGGCTCCAAAATGGCGATCTGATTCTTTCCTATCTCCTAAGTTCATTTCATTTTCCTTTCATTTACTCTTTGAGATAAAAGGCTTGACTGACTGACTCTTACCAAGGAGTAGGGAGACAATGGTGACAATGACAGGGTCACAAAGGGCCTTGGAGAATGAGCTAAGTATTTGGGAAGCCAATGAATACTTTGTAAATAGTGTGAATTTGTGAGAATATATGGTGGGATCTGCTTTCTTGAGGAAACTTTGCCTGCATAATACAGAAGATGAGTGATGATATATAATTTAATTGGAGGTTTCAAAAGATAGTTGTGTGACCAAAAATCACAATATCTCTTAAATTAAGGAAACATGGCTGGGCCTGCTGACTCAGCCTGTAATTTCAGCACTTTGGGAGGCAGAGGCAAGAGGATTGCCTGAGCCAGGGGTTCAAGACCAGCCTGGGCAACTTGGTGAGATCTCGTCTCTACAATAAATCACAGAAACTAGCTGGGCATGGTGGCATGCATCTGTAATTCCAACTACTTGGAAGTTTGAGGCAGAAGGATCACCTAAGCCCAGCAAGTCAAGACTGCAGTGGCCGGGAGCATGCCAATGCACTCCAGCCTGGGTGACAGAGTGAGATTACAACTCAAAAAAAAAAAAAAATTAAGAAAATATGCAAACAGGTGCATTCACACACACGCACACACACACACACACGCACATACACACACACACAAAACCACACATATTCACATAGTCATTCACACAATGCACAAAATACACACAGCACAACTACATGCATCAATAAATTTAATCTATACAAAAAAATAGCATTTAGGAATGCCAGATAAACTCAACTATTGAGTTTTATGGAGTTATCATTTAAGTACTGAATAGGAGAGGTTACAAAATTCAAGAAAAATACACAGAAGTACATGAATGTTTTCTAATCAGGTTGACAATTTCAAGTTTCCAAAATGAAAATTTAACCGATATAGCATATGTGACTGTATACTCTAAACTCAATTCTTTTTTTTTTCCCTCACTCTCCATGTGTCTTACTTCCTACTTCCTTCTCCTGAGGTCACATGTTGACCATTGGATCACATGTTGAACTTTCACATAGAAAAAGATGCAATCGAAAAAAAGTATCACTTTCTTTTAAATATTAGGTTATTACACACAACATTACACCTATTTGCACTTATTCTGTGCTACATACAGCACAACAATTTAATTTGGTATTTCTAGCAACCTGTGCGAAAGTTAGTATACTCTTTTCTTTTTTTTTTTGAGTTGGAGTCTCCCTCTGTCACCCAGGCTGGAGTGCAGTGGCATGCTCACGGTCAACGCAGCCTTGACCTGCTGGGCTCAGGTGATCTTTCCTCCTCAGCCTTCCAAGTAGCCGGAACTACAGGCACATGCCACCAAGACAGACTAATTTTTCAATTCATTGTAGAGACGAGATCTCACCAAGTTGCCTAGGCTGGTCTGAAATCCTGGGCTCAGGCAATCCCCTTGCCTTGGCCTCCCAAAGTGCTGGGATTAAGGCGAGAGTTACTGCACCCGGCTAAATACTCATTTTGTAAATAACAAAAATCAGACTCAAGGAGATTAAGTTACACATAGGTACAGTGCTAACTTGAAAGTTGTGGTTTCAAAGTCTCTGTGTTTGCTCTGAAGCCCATGGTTAAAACTCACCAGAATCTGAGTTTAAACAAACTGTCACTATTTTCTAAAAACAGATATTTCTCAGTAAAATCTTGACACTACATGTACTGGTATGATGAAAATAACCTTTCTTCTTTAAGCCTCATGACAAATTGGTATTAAGAACTAATCTGAATTCTGGATTTAAAACAATTGCAACAGAAACAACAACAGCAGCAATTAGGTCCTGCAATGGAACTTGCATGGCTTTCCAGCTCTTCCCATCTCGAGGTACAGTTAAGGTTGGCTAGGCTTGAATTCATAAATAGCCTGTCCTTTTTCCTTGAAATGGGATGGAATGTCTTTTTCCCACTTGGCCTGCTTACTTTTGCTGGAGCGATAATTTTCCATCAGACATGGTTGAGATCCTGGGTAAAGAACTGTTAATAATGATTAAAGGTGTCATAGATGAGACACATAATTAGAGAACCACCATTTGCTTGGGACTGGAGGAGAGAAAGGATATAGACCTTCTACTATCTCCTGACCTACTGACCTTTTAAATAGAGTTGGGGGTCTTTTCAAAAAGAGCCTTGGCTGAGGTGAGTGGATTGCCTGAGCCCACGGGTTCGAGACCCGCCTGGGCAAGCAAGACCTCATCTCTACAATAAAATCAAAAAATTAGCCGGGTGTGGTAGCGTGCGCCTGTAGTTCCGGCTACTTGGAAGGCTGAGGCGGAAGGATCGCCGGAGCCCAGCCGGTCGAGGCTGCGGTGGCCGGGAGCGGCCACGGCACTCCAGTCTGGGCGACAGAGTGAGACTCCAACTCAAAAAAAAAAAAAGAGCCTCTTTCTTAGTATATTGCAAAATGCATTAATAAAATGATCTATTTTGCATGCATTTGTTTTATTTTTTGTTAAGTATATGAGTCTTTTGATTCTTGAGCTCTGAAACTTACTAATCTTAGTATTCTACCTAGTACTTTTCTTAGTGTTTTGCAAGTAGTCAATATTGTCTTTGGAATTCAGTTGAACATATTACTGATAAACCATGAGTTTTAACTGGTGCATACATTTTTTTTAGTACTATGCTCTGCTAATTACATGTATGCTTATTTGGACAGGCATGGATCAATGTGTTTCTTTACACCACATATTTAGCATAATAGTAAGCATTGGGATGACATGAAAATAATTTTTTGAAATTTTCCCCTTCTCCCATTCAGTGACTTAGGAACCACAGTTTTGTATAGTGTTCCCCCAAAGATTTTCAGAATCTCAACACTATTTTTTTTTTGCTACTAACTTGCATGCGTTCTGTCACCTTAACATGCCTCTAAATTCAATTTTTTACATCGCAATTTAGAAATAATTAATCTTTCTCTTCATCATTCTATGATTGAATGTAATAACATTCGCCATCCATCATGTTCCCAAATATGTCAAACATATGTGACTACCACAAGTTTGGGATTAGCCATGCTATGTGTTTTATATCACTACTGCTGTCAAATATTTCAGTCATTAAATGGTAATGTTTTAACAATAGTATGCGATTGCATGATACTTAAAATAATGAAGCAATAGACACAAACTATTAGCATATCAACTTCTGAGATATATTGTGCAAATATGTTCTTCCAATTTGTAGGCTACCTTATATTTTGTTGATTCTTGCTCATGCTGTGTTGATTTTTAAAATTTATTTTAGTTTAATGCAGTTCTGTTTATTTTTACTTCTGTTGCCTGATATTTGGGTGGAATATGCAAAAAAAAAAAAAAAATATTGTCAAGGCCAATATCAAGGGACCGTATTCTTATGTCATTCTCCAACAGTTTTAGGGTTTCACATTTTAGGTTTAGGTTTTAATCCATTTAGAATTTATTTTTTATAGTGTAAGAAAATGTCCAGTTTTATTTGATTACATTTAAATATCTAATTATCCCTAGATTATTTATTGAAGAGACCATACTTTTCCCATTGTGTATTTTTGGTGGCCTTGTTGAAATCAGTCTACCATGTATGTTTGAATTTATTTCTGGACTATCTATTATGCTCCACTGTGCTATGTGTATATTTTTATGGCAGTATCACACTGTTTTTATTACAATAGCTTGTAATATAATTTTAAGTTTGGAAATGTGATGCAACCAATTTTACATTTCCTTCTCAAGATTGTTTTCGCTATTAAGGGTGTTTGGTAGTTCCATAAAAATTTTAGAGTTGATTTTGTTTATTTTTGTGAAAAATGCCATTGGAATATTGATAGGTATTTTGGTGAATTTGTAGATCACTTTGAATACTATGGGTGTTTTAATGATATTAATTACTTCAGTCCAAAAACATGCAGTATCTTTCTGCTTGTGTATTTTTCAGTTTCTTTTATCAATGTTTCATAGCTTCATTGTACAGATTCTTTACCTTCTTGGTCAAATTTATTCCATGTTATTTCTTCTTTTTGACATTATCATGAATTGAGTTGTTTTCTTGATTTCTTTTTCATAAATCTTTATGATAAATAAATATAACTGATTTTAGATATTGATTATGTAATCTGTGACGTTATTGTATTAATTTATTAATTTAAAATTTTTTTGAAGTATTTAATATTTTCTACATATAGGATCATGTCATCACCAAACAGGAATAAATTTGACGTATTCCTTTTCCATTTTAATGCCATTTTCTTTTCTTGTCTCATTGCTCTTGCTAGTACTTCCAGTAGTATGTCGAATAGAAGTGGTGAGACCATATATGTCATATGGGGTTCATATCCAAAAGATAGAAGGAAAGTATGCAACTCAAAAACAGAAAATTAACAATTAATTACAAAATAAGAAATGGACATGAATAGTCCTTTGTTTTACTTTCAGAACTTGAATTTGTTTTGCTTTCAGAAAGACAGAAAAGTTAGCAACAGGCATATGAAAAGATGCTTAACATTCGTAATCGTCAGGTAAATGCAAATCAAAAGTACAAAGAGATATTACCTCACATCTGTCAGAGTAATTATTGTAAAAAAGACAAGAAACATCAAGTGTTGACAAGGATGGGAGAAAAGGTAATCTTAGCACACTAATGATGGGAATGAAAATTGGTACAGACATTTTGGGAAACAGTATTAACTGCAATATCATTCACAGTTGTGTTATCTATAAACAATGTGAGGTATGCAAACAGCCTAGGCATGCATTGGTGAATGAATGGGTAAAAAACTGTGGCAAATATAAAAATAAAACATTACTTAGGCTTCATCAATAATAGAATAAGTTCTTTGTGACAATATGGAAGAAAAATGAGTACATTATGCATGCTAAGTAAAATAAGTCAGATACAGAAGTAAAAATACTGCATAATCTCATTTGTATGTGAAATCTTTAAAAAAGGTTGAATTCTTAGAAACAGAAAGTGTGAAATCTAAAAAAAAGTTGAATCCATAGAAACAGAAAGTAGAATGCTGGTTACCAGGGACACAGAGGAGGAAGACATGTGGAGTAGGCCAAGGGGTACAGACTGACAGCTATGTAGGTTGAGTAAATCTAGAAATCTAATGTGTTCATGAGTATTATACTTGAAAATGTTGTATTGCATGCTGAAAGTTAGGTGGAAGAGTAGATTTATGTGTTTTTAACACACACACACACACACACACACACAAAGGCAACTGTGGAGGTGATGATGGTTATGCTAAACTAACTTGAGGAAGATAAGTACTATATATATATATGTATGTATATATGTATATATGTATAAACATCATGTTGAATACTTTAAATATAAACAATAAGCATAAAATTTAAAAAAATTTAGGACTTCCTCATGCTTTGTTTGGTTCCTGATGTCTAAGAATTTTAACTCTTAGCCATTAATCATTTGGGTCTACAATTTTTATTAGCTACATTCCTGCTATCATTCCAAATATATTCTTCAGCAAGACTAGGAATCAACACTAAAAACTAAGCAGATTCTCTCTATGCATTTTCCAGAGCAACTTTTTGGATTAGCTTTTTTTGTTGTTTTGAGTTGGAGTCTCACTCTGTTGCCCAGACTGGAGTGCAGTGGCATGCTCATGGTCACCGCAGCCTCAACCTGCTGGGCTCTGGTGATCCTTCCACCTCAGCCTTCCAAGTAGCCAGAACTATAGGCGCACGCTACCATGCCTGGCTAATTTTTTATTTATTGTAGAGACGAGGTCACACCAAGTTGCCCAGGTGGGTCTAGAACTTGAGGGCTCAGGCAATCCACTTGTCTAGACTTCCCAAAGTGCTGGGATTATAGGCTGAGCCACCGAGCCCGGCCTGGATTAGTTTTTTGATGATTATTTGCGAAACCCTGTTTAAATGAACAAAATTTCAAGATGACAACACACA
>CAUYQG010202088.1:0-24580 GCA_963574415.1 Tarsius wallacei | reverse complement strand
TTTTTAGTCTATATGTATCTTTATATTGAAAATGGGTTTCTTCAAAGATCTGAGTATCACACGTTCTCACTCATATAGTGAACCTTGAACATCCAACGTATTACTATAAGAAAATGACTGACAGTGGTGGGAAACTATGGGAGGGGAGGGGATGGGAGATGGGGTTAATGGTAGTCAATATCTGTCTGGGGACGGGGAGACACCTCTTTTCAACAAGGGTGCCTGAACGAAGCATATTCTTATACCTAACCCTTAACTGTACCCCACAATATCATAATAAAAAATATTATTATTTTTAAAAAATGAGTTTCTTATATATAACATAGTTGGGTTTGTTTTTTGATCCATCCAGACAGTCTTTGATCTTTTTATATTGGTGCATTTAGATCATTGACATTCAATGTGATTACTGACATCATTGGATTAATAACTAATATGTTTGTTACACATTCTAATTTGTCACTGTTGTTCTTTGTTATTTTGTCTTCTAGTCTTTTTATCTGTCTTGTCTTAATTGAGTATTTTATAAGAATATTTTATCTCTCTTTTTTTGAATATCTGTTATAATACTTAAAAAATATTTTCCCCCTTTTTAGTGATTATCTTTGAGTTTGTAATATATTTACAGCAATTCCTAGTAGTCTTTCAAATAACACTACATTGCTCATGTGTGGTGCAAGTACCATATAATAAGAAAATAATCCTAATTCCTCTCTCCTGTTCCTAGCATCATTGTTGTTGTTCATTTCTCTTATACGTAAGTATAATAAGCATATATATATACCGACAATGTACTTATATATGCTATGTGTGTGTGTGCGTGTGTATGTGTATTTTGAACAAACAATTTCTGTTAGGGCAATTAAGAATTAGATATATAAAACTTTCATTTCACCTTTGCTTATTCCCTCTTCCATGCTCTATCTTTATTTATGTAGGTCTGAATTTCTGACCTATATCATTTTCCTTCTCTCCAATAACTTCTTTTAAATTTCCTTGCAAGGCAAGTCTACTGACAAGATGTTACTTTAATTTTTTGTCTGTCTGCCAGAGGATCTGTCTTTCACCTTTAAATGACAGTTTCACATAATACAGAATTCTAGGTTCTTTGTTATCTCTCAGCACTTTAAATATATCACTCTCTAGCTCTTGCTTGCATGGTTTCTGTGTAAAAGTCATACGCAATTCCAGTTTTTGCTCCTTAAAGTTTATTAGGTTCCCCTACCCCTACCCCATGGTTTCTATCAACGTTTTATCTTTATTTCCAGTTTTCTGTATTTTGGATATGATATGCCTAAATATATATATGTGTGTGTGTGGCTTTTATCCTGTTTGGAGTTCTCTGAACTTCTTGAATCTGTGGTTATGTGTCTGCACTAATTTGGGGAAATTCTCCTTCATTGTTGTCTCAGTGATTTCATGTGTTCCTTTTTTCTTCTTCTGGTAGTCCTATTTTGCATATACTGTGCCTTGGTAGTTGTCCTGTAGTGCTTAGTTATTTCTTTGAACTTCCATTTCTCTGCTTACATTGCCCATCTGTTTTGGATGCTACTTACTTTATGTATTTTTAAAGCCCTTATGATATTAACTAAAGTTATTTAAAATTTCCGGGGTGATAATTCCAATATCTCTGACATATCTGAGTCTTATTTTGATGCTTGCTTTGTCTCTTCTGTGTTCTTTGCTTCTTAATATGCCTGGCAAATTTTTATCCCTAGTCAGTCATGATATACTTGATAAAAGGAAATGCTATAAATAGAACATTAGTAATGTGGTGGTAAGGTTTGGAAACAAGAGTCATTTTATAGGCCTGTGATTATATCTTAGTTGTTTATTTAGCCTGCAGCTCTGTGTGCAAACTTTATAAGCAATTTTCAGTCTCCTCAACCTTGGGTAGGACAGTATTTCTAGAGCCAGCTGAAGTTGGGATTTTCCCTTCCCCCATGTCTGTTTAGTGCTAAAAAACCCTTCACTTTAGGTTCTGGTTAAATCGTTTTTCTTAAGGATTGACTTTGTTAAATAAATGCTCTGATGTATTTGAAAGTGGCTCCTCCCCATCTCTTTTTGCTGGAAGAATGAGACAGTTTTTCTTTACTATTCACTTTGGTAGCCTGGTGGAGTTTCAGCAAATAAAGTTCATTCTTGTGGAGGCCCCTTGATGACTGAGTCCCCTGGAATTTTTTGTTTCTAAATCTTTTCCACACTGAACCTCCAGCAATGTGTCACAATTTTTCAGATGTTCATTTTCTTTTGTGTTGTTAGGATGGAGTAGTGACTTCTAATCTCTTTATATGCTGGAGCAGAAACTGAAAGTTCCTACTATTATTTTCCTTTAAAATTTTAAAAATTCATGCTTGTTTTATGTATTTTGAAAGAAAAGTTTATCAATAGATATTATGTAAACAGCAAAATAGAACTATTTCTACTACAATTCATATAGCAAAGGGTATACAAAGAGTTAAAATGTCTTATCTCTACAGAAAAATTATGTACATGGGTTGAATGTACATAAAATTATGGGAAATAATTTTTTCAACCTCTCAATTTGAATAATGCTGAACATGGAATTTTTCTTTTCAGCTTAGAAAGTTATGTCTTTAAAGTCTGAAAATTTTAAAAATAATATTCCATTTTTGTGTTTTTTTTTTTTATTTTTATTTTTTTTGAGTTAGAGTCTCACTCTGTCGCCCAGACTGGAGTGCAGTGGCCGCTCCCGGCCACCGCAGCCTCGACGTGCTGGGCTCCAGCCATCCTTCCACCTCGGCCTTCCAAATAGCTGAACTACAGGCGCGCGCTACCACGTCCGGCTAATTTTTTGGTTTATTGTAGAGATGAGGTCTCGCCAAGTTGTCCAGGAGGGCCTTGAACCCGCGGTCTCAGGCAATCCACTCACCTCAGCCTCCCAAGGCATGGGATTACAGGCTGAGCCACCGAACCCGACTTGTGTTTTCTCTTTTTTGGGAACATTTTTATTGGGCCTCTCAATCAATTTATTCTCTTTTTATCTTTTCCATTTGTAGGTTCCTTTGCTTTGCTTTCTGGGAAATTAACTCTACATTATTTTCTTTAAAAAAATGAGGTATTTATTCTGTTATGTATTTTTAAATTCCAGAAGTACTTTTTGGATCTCAGATTATTTTTGTAGCGTTCTTCTATTTTTTGATAGGTACAATATCTTCATTTTCTCCATGTTAATGTTATTAAAATTATTTTCTAAGTATTCATCTTTATGCATAGTGTTTGTCTTATCCAATATGGCTTTTTGGTAACTGTATTTAATGCTAGATGCTTAATTCAGTTTATTAGGCATTTCATATTGAAGTGTGAAGCACCAAAAATCTTTGGAAGCCTTTTGCGTAGGTGGAATTTATTGGCTGGAGGTTTCTGTTAAAGTGATCAGGTTATTTGGTTTCAGTGAAAACCTGTTTTGGTTCCCTTGTGCTTGTAATATAGCCCAGGATAGAATTTTCCAACCTTCTGTCTAGAGGATTGTTTTAGATGCTGATCATAGGAGTACACACACACACATATACACACATACTTGCAACTATTCCTTTTAAGTACTATAATATGAGTAGAGTTTTGGAAGGAAGTAAGGGTAGTAAATGTGTTATGTCTTGCTCAATCCACCATCTTTAAAGTTGTTTTATTTTGAAAATAAATTGTGTATACATTTGTTTATAGCATGTCAAATTTATTATTCAAATCTGAATTTCTGATACTCCTTCTTTAATACTATTTCTTTTGTAGTATCAGTAAATAGCTACAATACTTATCTGGTATCTCTGGCTAGGCATCTTAGATTCATCATTGATTGATTTACTTTTTTCTCACATTGTTTATTCAAGTCCATCAACAATGGCTATTTTTTTTTCCTTCAAATCAGATGGCTGCTTCATTTCTGCTAGTCTAACCCAAGCCACTTGCTTAAATTATTATTCTAGTCTTTTCCTCTTATTTTGTCTTTTTATAACCTACAGTATAGTCTTCGTACAACAGCCAACATGATATTGTTAAATTTCAAGGACTCGTTCTTATTCTCAATTATAATTAATTTTTAAATTAACATCATGGTCTTATTTTAAAGGTGCTATAATTCCTTTGTTTCTTTTAAGAATTTAATGGATAATTTCAATCTTCCCATTTTTCCATATCTCTCCAGATTTTCTTTTTTTAATCTTTTTTAAAAAATTGTTTGTTTGCCTTGGTCTCTCTGGGACATGTTTGATGCTTTTCTCTGGTGTCTTGTGACTCTTGTCTGCTTATGTTTTAAAATGGGTCATTAAAAATCTAATTGGAATTGTCAACTTGAGGTCTCACTGTATCGTGATCAATCTGGATTCTTTCATTGTGTAACTTCAGATGTCTGTATCTTTACATCTTTTCTTGGGTTGTAAGTTTGGCAAAATAAGTTTTTTTTTTCCAATTCCTTGTTTGGAAGGCAGGTCTGGATGTACTTTTGGGGAATATGAAACTTTTTATTCAATAACTCTATTTAAGGTATGGTACGCTTCAGCCCTAACTGACCTCCAGTCCTGAGATTCCCTATTTCTTCTTTTCGGTGAATAACTCCCCATGTCTTCATTTAGATTAGAGAGGGGTATTTACTTTTATTACCATTTTACTGAAAATCAGATAGCCTTAAATGTAAATTTTACATTTTAGAGTTAATATTTTTAATGAATTAATGTGTAATCAATAGTTAATATCTTTGTGACTAAATCACACATGTTTTTTAGCTTTCTTTTGCATTTTTGTTAATATTTTCCAAATTTGACACATTTTTGGTCATTATAAAATGTTAAAAACTAACATTTATAGTTTGCATATATATGCACTTAAAAATTTTCTATTCCATGAAGGTAAATTTTAAACACAAAATGACTATCAATTAAATATTAAACAATGCAGATTGAGATATAAATTGTGATTATATTTTTCAGTACGATCATATGGGTGCTGGTACAGTTACTGTCACACAGAAAGTTTTCCAGGTGATTAGACTTGCCAATGCAGTAAGTGTTGGCCATTTTACTACTTTATTTTTGTTTGTACTTATTAAGTAACCTATACTGATGCTTTGGCTTCTTCACTTATAAAATGGGGATGTATATATTATGTATCTATAACATATATATACAGTATCTACTTTATTAGGTTGTTGTTAAAATTAAATGGAATAATGTGTATAACTTGAAGCTTGCACAAATGTGAGCTAATAATAGTCTTAGCTATTATTATTATTATTTCTGGTAAGACTGTTAAAATACTTTCAAGGGCATTATAAAGAGTCACACATTAGCTGTTTAATTGTTGCAGTTCTTCATTAATTTCAGCATAGTATGCATTTTCGTAAGTTTAATTCCATTTCAAAATCTGCTTAAATTTGAAAATATTTTCTGCATGTGCTCTATTTTAGATATTCACTTCACTTAACATCACACTAATTCTGTCTTCATTGGAGCTTTGGATATACGAAAGTAAAATTCCTATAACTGGTGATGCTAATGAATTATTGCACACATTTTTAAAATGGAAAAAGACTTACCTTATTTTACGTCCCCATGATGTGGCGTTCTTACTTGTGTAAGCACAGTATTTGACATTACTATAGCTAATATAAACAAAAAATGTGATTATTATCTAATGTCTGACAGCTGTTATTCTTTTGGAGAAAAATATTTCTGACAAGGCACTTAGTGGGAATAGCATTTTTTCATTGACACACATTTTATGGCAGACCAGAATATTTAAATCTATAAATCAATTTTCTGCTGTGTAATAGAAAGCCACTCTTGAGTTTCTGTGTCTAGTTTTTTAGTTTGTTTTGTTTTAATACAAATCTTTAACTAAGAAAACAAGCCAACAGAGATATTTGGGCTCTTTTGCTTTCTCAGCCATTGGAAGAAGTGAAAAACAGGGAGGCACTGATTGCCTGAGAAAACTGAATGTGTAAAAATAGGGGCAATAGGATGATGGAAACCGAAAGTGAGTATTCTGTGAGGAGAGTGGCAAATTATGTTCTTATGTGGCTGGTAAAAACGAGCCTTGTGTACAATTACAGAGGAAGTGTTCCCAAAGTGCTGGGTGAAAGTGTTATGATCTGGCGATATTATTTTGGAATAAAACAGAAGTTCTGACTTCTTACAATTATACTTAATTTTTTTTTAAAGACTTAACTGGGTGTGGTGGCTCACACTTATAATTCCAGCTACTTGGGGTACTGAGATTGGAGGATTGCTTAAGGCCAGTAACTATCAGCTTGGGCAACATAGCCAGAGTCCACCTCTAAAAAAAAAAAAAAAAAAAAATTAGCAGGTGTGGTGAGAGTTGCTGGTAATCCCAGCTACTTGGGAGACTGAGGTAGGAGGTTTGCTGGAGCCCAGGTGGTCAAAGCTACAGTGAGCTATGATACTATGATATCACCACTGCACTCCAGTCTGGGCAACAGAGTGAGAACCCAGCTCTTAAAACAAAACAAAACAAAACAAACAAACAAACAAACAAAAACTTAACATATCTGTAACTCATTCCTGTAATGTCACTGTGGAGAACTAGAGGCAAAGACAAAATAAAAAGAAAACAAAATTTTAAAAAAGAAAATCTTCATAACCTCACTGCAAAACACTTAATAATAAAATGGTGGTTTATAAAAGCAGAAACTTTCTCTGAGTTCAAGTGATGGACAGACAATATCTTATTATGTAAAGTGTCATTTTCCAAAAGACATGAATAAAAATATCCTTGAAGGAACACCTGAATTGTATAAGCAAAGAAAGTATTCTTTTTATCATGCTTAATGCCATTAAATACAACAGAAATTGCCACAGTGTTGTATAGTTTAATTACCTGTATATCTTAAATATGCCATATTGCATGACAAATATGTTTTGTAAGCTTACTAGATGACTTACTTTTTTCTATTTTCAATAGACAGGACCATATTTGACTTTTAAAACTTTGTTTCGGTCTTCTTTCCAACTCATTTTATCCTCTGTCCCATAATTAATCTATACTTTTGCATAGTTCTGGCAAACTAACTCTAATTTAACTGCTGAATTTATTTTGCCCTTATCTCAGCTGTGTTTCTAGGCTTGCCTCTTATGAAGTTATTAGTGTGTAACTATTTTATTTGTGTGTGCATTTGGAATTTTTTTTGCTCTTTGCTTACTGTTAAAATCATCCTACATAAAATCCTATAAAAACTTGAATTTTTATACGTTAGAGGGTCATATGTTACTTTTATTTTAAATCTATAAGCTTTTAGTAATTTTACATGTAACTCTTACATTTAGTCACTGTCTATTCTGTTAGACTGATGTTACAGGTATGCGGTTATTCATTTAATATAAACATGGTAAAACTTTAAATTATTCTAAAGAAATTTTATATTGATTGCACTCACCTTTACAAGTTAATATGTGCTTATAATTTTTAAAAATTAAGTTACAGAGAAAAATCAAACTATGTTGGTGCAACATTTAAAGGAAAGATGTGTGATAGCAGAACTGCAGGAAGTGTTGCTCTGGTATGGTAAGGTTTAATTTTCATTTTGAAATTAAAATGTGAATATCCACGTGGATATAGAATGAAAAAATTAATTTTATTTCATCTAAACACATTAATGAATGCATACGATTTTAGAGATCTTTGTCATTGACACTAGCCAAAATATTCAATTATTTTATTTTCTCATGGGCTTAACATGCCATTTTTAAAAAGTTATTACTTTTAGAGGTGATAATCTATTTCAGTCCTATTGCAATGTACATGTCAATGTTCCATAAGTTCAAAATTTAGCATATGAAATTTCAATTCAAGAATGTATATATTGCACATTTTTAACTTATCATCTGAAAATTTGATGTATTTCTAAGTGTTCTGTTGCTTATAACTGAACGCATAGCTGTGTAATTTATAAAGAAAATAAATTTATTTTATGTTTTACAGTTTGGGAGATTGGGAAGTCCAAAGGCATGGATTGGTATCTGGAGAGGACCTTCTTTCTGGTGGGTTCTCTCTGCAGAGTACCAAGGTGTCACAGAGTATCACATGGCTAGAGGGCAGCATGTGCTAACATGCTAGTTCAGGTCTTTCTCCTCTTCTTATAAAACCTCCAGCTCCACTTTCACATTAACACAATTATCTATCAACCATTAATCCATTATTGAGGACTGAGACCTTATGATCCAGTCACCTCTTACAAGGCCCCATTTTTCAATACTATCACATTGAGGGTTAAGATTCTAACACGTGAAATTTTGAGAACACATCCACATTCATGAACTGTAGCATCTGCTATTTCATAAACATTCAAAGTTGAATATAACTTGGTATTTAGTGCTTTGCAAAACATACTATAGGCCAAGAATCAGAGAATGAAGTGTCAAATGTTAAGCTCTATGGTCCTCATAATTTGACCAACATATAGAGACTAAAAACTCTCAACCAATTATTTTCTTTAAATAAAGCAATGACTGTGTAGTTCTCAGCACAGTTATTAGCATACGGTAAACTAGAGTAAAATCCAACTGCTGTTATTGTTATCTTCACTAAAAAAACCCTACTTTTTAATCTTACTATATACTGAAAGAAAAAAGACAGAATATATGCAATTGTAAGAAGATTGAAGATGGGCAACCGAGTAAGAAGGAAGAAAGGAAGAAAGGGAGGGAAGGAGGCAGAGAGTGAGGGCAGGTAGGGAGGAAGGAATACAGTTTTTACTCCAGTGCTGAAATTTAAACTTTTGACATTGTAGTAATTTCATTTAATGTAGTCATAATGGTCAAGATAATAGATTTTTAAAAGCTATCTAAATATAAATTACCAAAATATCTTTGTAGTATGTGGGGGGGGAAATAGTCTAAAATGCACTAAACCTATAAATGTGCTAAAACCAGGAGACAAAGAAACTTTTTGCCATAATTCATATGTGTCTTTCCCCCGATCCAGAGAGCAGGGTAGAAAAGAGTGAAATATAGATCCGAGGAAGAAGGAAGATAATCAGAATGTATGCCAAGAAAAGTATTTTTAAATATGCTAAAATGTTAGTTTTTAAAATCTTTTTATTTTTCATTTTTTGAATATACTTTAATGAGCATCATGCTTACCAAAAAAGATGGCATTTAACTTTGAAAAAAGTAAGCAATTGGAAAGTCAGGTTTCTTATCAGTTATTATTTCTATACTATAAATTGGCTAAATGTGATAATTCATGAGTTTAAATAGGATTTGCAGAACATTCATATCAAAATAATCTCAACTCCAAAGAACTAACTTATAACAACTTTAAATATACATAAGCCTTTTTCTCTCTTTCTCTAAATACACACACAAATGTACATATATACATATACTTATATGATTAATATTAATACAGAGATTTTCAAATAAATTTAGCTATCATGATCACTACATGTAATCCTTATTATATAGTATATTATTTATAATTTCTTTTTTTTTTAGCCTAACAAAGGAGTCATCAATAACTTTTCACTATTCTTTTTAGATTCCGGTACATTTCAAATTTTATCTCTCATATTGCTCTTATATTGATAATGTATAAAATATGTCAGCACTGAAAGTATTTCTTTAAATAGTATTCTGGATGCAATATTATATTTTTTCACAATTATTTTATTTTCCTTAAAATGTCTTTTTTTTTTTATGTGAATGAGTTATCTCTCAAAAAGGTGTTTTGTTTGTTTGTTTCAGTACACTAGTACCATGAACCTGGGAGAATTTGCAGTTATTATAGTTCAATTACTAGGCCTCAGTATGGGAATAGCTTATGATGACTTTAACAAATGCCAGTGCAAAGGAACTGTCTGCATAATGAGCCCGGATGCATTGTAAGATGGTTTATTTTATAAATTTATATCAAAGTAATTTTGTTGTGCTTATGCTAAGAAAGTCTAAGCTGTGAGAAGAATTACTAATGACCAAATATCACCAGTAACCAATGACCCACGAATCAAAATATGTATTCCTATGTTCATGCTAGATATCTATCTCAGGGCCTCTTGTTATCAAATGTAATTTCTGTTCTTATCCCAGGTTGTATATTTCTGGGCAAGGGGTCCTTAGCAAAGGATCATATGTGGTCTGTATGTTACCACATTTCACATATTTGTTTGAAAAATATATATTTAATGAAGGAATTTATGGGTAATGTATAAGGTCTGATTACTATGAATAATTTATGATTGTCTGGGGGAAATTCTTTATGTCTCTGAAGACGTGGGGGAAATTGAGCCCTTCTGCCTATAGTAACAATTTTGATAATTTAGTGTTATTTAAAATTTCTTACTTCACTGTTCCTGCTTCCACACTTGTCTCCTAAAAAAAAAATTACTGCTCTCAAATCCTTGTGAATACCCCTAGGTTAACCACCACCACCATCACCACCACCTAGGGGTATTCACAAGAGGTATTTGCAATAGAGTAGTTGGTATCAGAAGTGATCTGGAGAGCAGATTTTGATGATGAGAGTTTGGAACTGCATCACCTACCGGTCCAACAGCAACAAGGACATCTTTGACTGGATACTGTGCAGACTCCATCTGAGTCTGATGTTTCTTAAGATACTGCTTTTCTTCCCAATGACCCTCACTACTTCCCTTCATTGCCTCCAGATTAATAGATAGAGTCAGACCTTAATATAATCTGAATGAGAAAATACAATTCCTGCTTGGAAAGAAAATGGTTTAAACATGAAATGAGCTGTAGGATCTAGTTAATAATGGTTATTGGCAGGAACAAGGTGGCTTTCGTGACAGAGAATTTTCAACTCAATCCTGGGATGAGAACCAAAGGCTGGTTATGGAATATTTTATTGACACGGGAGTAATAACCCATGATTTTGGGTTTATCACCTTGACAAGGATATTTGAGATCAGCTGCCATGACTTTGTGAAGTCTGGGTACAGTAGTATCCCATAGTAAAGAAACTAGAAATGCTGTAACTATATTGACATAATATTGAAAAAGGGTCAGAAGTCTTAAGAACAGAATTTATTGCTTGATACTACAGAATCCATTACCTGATCATGTTCCCCAGAAGAAGTTTCCTTTGCTAAGGACCCCTTACCCGGAAATATACAAATGATAGGAGCTGTGGCATCATTGATAAATACAGTGATGGTTGTCCTCCACGGCCAGGATTGTGTGTAAGACATCCTGCAATGAAACCAAGCTAACTAATGCCTTTTAAATGACAAGACACATGGACTGTTTGGAATATTTTTCTGTAGCTATCAGAAGCATGATTGATGTAATTACCATCACAGGCAACAAGACAAATTGGCACACAGCGTGCTTGACCTCTGAGGACTTTTGGTATGTTTTACAGACTATGAGGTTCTTAGTGGTAACATTGTTAGTCAACCAACTAGGGTGTTGCTTCCATAACCAGACAAAAAAAAAAAAAAAAAAAAGGTGATCTGAATGCTTTTGTAAGCTACCACAATGGAAAAGTGTGCCTCAACATATTCCAAGGTTTGAGTTAGTGCATTGATTGAATAGTAATCTTGAAGAAAGACACTACAATACCACCTTAAGAAAACACTATAAATTCCCCCCCCTCTTTCACCAAAGACACCTGTGCCCATTTACCAGAATATATGCTGTAGATTGAAGAGGATTATTAGAGACAAAGTCTGAGATTACACTGATGCCTGGGGAGTTGAAGTAATCTAGAGGAGGTTCTTTCAGAGGTGACATGAGGAAGGTGGTGTAGTAGAAGATTATCGTCCTTGACCCTCACTCAACAGAAAACAATAAATAGAAATAATTATGGGAGAACTCTTGAGTTCAGTTAAGAAACTGCAACAAAGCAGTGGAACAAAAATAATGAGAATAACAGCACAGAAAAAGTGGAAAGAACATTTCCATTTACCTGTATCACCCCATTCCCAGACTGGCACAAATCAACATGTGAGAGTTCCCTTTGCATGGGAAAAGGAGAGCAAGGTTAGCATTCAGCTTTTTTAGTCTTTCAGTGCATTGCCCTAGGGACCCACTTCTGATTTATTGCACCAAGATTGCTGAAGAAATCAGCATAGATGAGCTGTCTGGAGATGCATAGGAACAAAGTAGAAGGGCAGAGGATATTCAGTGTCAGCCATATGCCACTGTGGTCCTCATTGGTCTGCACTGCAGAGGATGCCAGCTGCCTTCATTGCTAAGGGTATCAATAGCCTTCACAGCTGCTGCAGATTCCCTGCAGCTCTCACTGCCAAGCACCCCCCAGTGTTTGCTGCTATGGCCCCAAGCAGCTTTCTCTGCAACAACACAAAACAAGCAACAACAACAAAACTCAGTAGTTTTCATCAATGGGGTACCAAGAAAAGCAAAGCATCACAGCTGCCATGAATTCCCTGCTGTCTCCAAGGGTTTCACCTTTCACAGTTTTTCCCTTCATGGACTTTAGTTGCCTGAGCTGCTGACCAATGAAACTGCCCTTGCCAGTGCCACTATGAGTGCCCTAGCCCCAAGAACCAGTGCATTCATCATTCTCATGCCTCAAACTGATCCCGACCCCAAATGCCAGCCTCAGGTCCCACTGCAGAATGTGTGCTCATGGCTGATACTGGCAGCTATGCACATTCATGTTGCTAGCCTCAGCTACCCACTTTAGCCCCAGCCATCAACTTGTGTTGCTGTGTGCGTGCCCACTGGCAGCTTCTCCCAGCCCCTGCCAACAGTTCATTTTTCATAAGTAGTTTCAGCTTTCACTACGGTGTGCGTGCATGCACCACCAACCCCTACCATTGCACATGTATCTGTATCTAACCTCTGTCACTGCAGTTGCCTGCCCTGGCTCCTGCTTACCCAGGTGTGCTCACTGTTGGATCCAGAGATGCTACTGAAAACATCAACAGACCTCACAGCCACTACTGACCTGGCATAGCTTTTTCCATCAAGAGAAATGCAGTTGCCCACATTGTGGCCCAAGTTGCCTGAGCTGCTGCACGCTCTCCAACACACCTGAAGCTGCTGCATACCCTCACATATGGTGCCCTGTGTGCCCCTAGGCTGGGTACAAATCAACCCACTACAGTCAGTGACCCCATGCCTCCTCATCACTTCACAGGTAAAGGTCTTTTCTTAATAAAGCCATTCCATAAATTCTAGGACAAGTGATTGCTGATTCAAATGCACAGTCACCAACGCAAGGATATAAGGTGCACAAACAATCAGGGAAACACGACACCACTAAAGGAACACAATGAACTTCCAGTAACCAACTCTAGAGAATGGAGATCCGCAAATTGCCTGACAAATAATTCAAAATAATTTTTCTAAAGAAGCTCAGCATGCTACAAAAGGACATAAATAATTTTACAAAATCAGAAAAAGTACAAGACAAATATGTTTAATAAAAAGAAAATATAAACAGTATGGAAGTTTCTTAAATTAAAAGTAGACCTGCCATACCCAGCACTCTTACTTCTGGGTATATTCAAAGGAATTTAAATCAGGATCAGGAAGAGATATCTGCTCTCATATGTTCATTGAAGCTTTATTCACAGGAGCCAAGATATGGAAACAACTTAAGTTTCTGTCAGTGGATGAACAGATAAAGAAAATGTGAGAGCACACACGCACGTGCACGTGCGCACACACGCACACGCGCACACACACACACACACAATGGAATATTATTCAGCTATAATAAAAGAAAATTCTTCCTTGTAACAATGTAGATGAATCTGAAAATCATCATGCTAAGAAAGACAAAAAGACAAATACCTCATGATCTTACTTATATGTAGAACTGAAGTAAAACATAGCAGGAGACAGTAAGATGGTAGTTGCCTGGGACTAGGTGGAGAGGAAATGAGGTTATATTAGTCAACATGTACAAAGTTTCAGTGATGCAAGATGAATAATTTCTGGAAATCTCACAGGAAATCTCATGTACAGCATAGTGATGATATTTAACAATACCTTATTGTATACATAAATTAGCAGAATAGATCTTAAATCTTCTCACTACACACACCATGGTAACATTGTAATAGTAATGATGATGTTAATTAGCTTGATTTTGGTGATCATGTTGCAATGCATATGTGTATCAAAACATCAAGTTGTATAGCTTAAATATATACAATTTTTAATTGTCAATGTTATCTCAATAAAGTTGTTAAAAATAAACTAAAACAAAATAAAACAAATGTATCCAGAGGGCGTAGTCTCCCATCATATCCCCATTTGATTATCTACTATGGCCCTGGCAAAAATAATATTTTTTTATGACATATGTGGATGGCCTTTTATAAATCTAAGCAAGTGGTAGTCTCAATTATACTTGCTGTAATGGATGTTATATCGCTAATTGAATAGATCAATAAAGCCTCCAGTATTTTCTTTTTCACTATTACCAATCTGATGAAAAAAAATTTAATTCTAATCTTTTACCAGAGGAAATTGCATTTAGAAAGAGCAGTAACAGCTTGCAATTATGTGGATAGGCTTTCAGTACTCATTCCCTCTCCTGCCTCTAGGGCTATGCTAGCTTTCTTGTTTTACTTCACAAATTATTTTGCATGACCTTAGTTGTTTTGACATTTCATAGAGTGCCAAACTGATTTGATTTATTCATGACACTGTTAATCAGACCTCTTGAACTAGAAGTGAACATATGAAGATACATGTTAATAAGTCCTACAGATATACAGAGACCTACCAAAACAGTAATAAGCCCTACAAAAGGTACAGGTGCCTGTTTAGGAATCCAGTGATTAGGAGCAGGCTTTGACATCTCTATGTTAAACAACAAGTTATTGCATTGGCATTTTCTGTTACTGACTTGGAAGGGGACATATACTTTCCTGGAAATACTATTCCTATCTCTTCCCTAGTTGACTCAAAAGTCCACTAGTTTCCAGTGGGGCCCAGAACAAGGTAAGCATCACAATTTAGGCTGTATTCCAAGACGCCCTGCCAATCAGGCTTTTATGACCCTTCTAATTCAAGGAAGCTACAGTTATCTGTAGTAGTTATGGACTTATTGTGGAATCTGTGACAGGCTCCAGTAGGGAATATTTTAGTGCAAAGCCCTAGGATCTGAGATTCTTACTGTACTACTAGGCTTTATAGATACTGAGCATTCAATCACAGGACATCAAGTGACTATGGTAGCAAAGTTGTGTTTTATGTGTTGGGTATAATCAGATCCTTGAGTAATTAATTTGAACTAGCACATAAGCAATTACTACTGCAACAGAAATAGTTCCCATGGAATGTAAATATAGAAGTTATATGAATAGTTGGACCATACTTCTGTTAGCTTCATTTGTAGAAATGATTTCTCAATCAGCTTAGATCAGTGACTTTATGGTTGTTCCATACAACAAACTGTTAGAAGAGGTAAAAAAAAAAAAAAAAAAAGAACAATGCAAAACTCAGGCCTGGTTTATGGATAAGTCTAAATCATTAGGTTCGTGGGTTTGAGTGTGTGTGTGTGTGTGTATTCCCACCATACTATGCTTCCTAGCAGAGCTAGACCTAAAAGAATGTTAAGAGAGCAAATCCTTTTGGTGGGCAGAGCTACAAACAACATATATGGTCATTTACCTTATACAGAAGCAGCGGCCAGGGACGTTGAACATTGGCAAGTGGCTTTGCTATTTTTTCAGGAACATGGAAGATGAAAGATAGCATATAGTTAAGAAGGTGTGAAAGCTAGCCATGTATTTGGACTTTTAGAACAGGCATTGATATGTATGTCTTTGTGTCTAAACTTGATTCTCACTGCCAGAGAACATCCATCAGAGAAAAAACAAATCATCATAGCATCCATGCATGCCAGTCATCCTTTGTCTGAGGCCATTCTAATGTCTTTGAAATGATCTCATGATGTGTAGGGTAGTTGATTCCTCTGGACAAACTATAATCAGTGGTTAAGGGAACTCCGTTCTTCTCTTCTTTTGATGAACAATTCTTGTAAATAGTCTGTAACCTTCTCTGTGGTCCCAGCAGAATATAGACCTGATTTGTTAAAACAACAATTTGACACCCTATCTGTTGTCATTTCTTCTTTCATTGTATCATTCTTCCCACATCCTCACTCCTGCTTTCTGATATAACCTTTCAAAAACTATTAGTAAAGTCCTTCTCTTAGGGTTTATTTTTATGTAACTCAGAAGTAAGAAGTGTGAAGATTCTTTATTTGATTTGCATTTATCATTTGTATAAATATACAAATATTTGGATCTTCCTCATCTTTAACATTCTTAGTGATATCTGTGTTTTTCTGGAAAGTTCAATTTAAAAAACCTTATGATATTAGGATTTGTAGTTGTTTTGTTCTGTGGCCCCAATAATTACAAACCACAATGGCCAGAATACTTCAAACTTTTCTGATTCCTCCAGATTTTTAAAAACAACATTAAGGGAATAGTATTGCTGTGTTTTCTTTTTAGAAAAGTTTTATTTTTAGAATTTTCTTTTGTGATTTCTTATACTTTTTAGACATTGTTTTATTATTTTCTACCACTTTGTATTAGCGAACTTCATTTTTTTCTTTATAATATAGCAATAACTTTTGTTTCATTCTCTTCTGAATGGAGAAGTCAAAGTGTTCTGGACTAGAGTATTTTTGACACATGTATCTTCTTAGTATTATTATTTTGTGTGCTTCAGTAGTGAGGATGCAACATTATTTTATTTTAAAGCAATAACTTCTCAAGTTGTAAAAACCCTATATAAACAACATATAAAATATATCGCATTCCAGATCTTGCATTTAGTTTCTTTGGTGCTTACCTCCATATTTAGACTTAACTCCAAGTCTAAATTATATCCTCACATATATATTGCTTGATTTTCTAGACTAACAGAGTACACTTTTGGATTTTCCCATTGCCAGATGAGCATTATCCCTCTTACTCTGTGTTCTGTCCTTATTTCCTTTTTCTTCTCCAGTTTTGATTAGTATAAATTAATAGTGATCAATGTATTGCTTTCACAACTTAAAAATTTATCTGCTTATATTAAGTTTAGAAAGCATTTTCTTGACATTTCCTATGTACCACTATATGATAATTTGTCATTTACCTTCTATACAAAATGTCACATTGATGAGAATTTTAAGCTGAATGTACATACACAAAAGCCCTGAGCTTTCCAAGCAGGGAACATACCTTTATTATTATTTTTAACCTGGGTATCAGTGTCATAAGTTCTAGTGCCACACATAACTTCCATTGTAAAGAGATGAAGTTGCCTATTTGTATTAGAGAACAATTCATAAATTAATCCATTTATTTTTTGTTCTGCTATCATTTCACTCTTTAATGGTTTCACTCAGAATAATCTGTTAATAAGTTCACTGTCGACTTCTACTACCTATTTTCTGCTATAGCTTCCTACCTTCCTCCATATATATGTTTCACCAATAAAATTCTATTCAGTTCCTGAGTTTCAAAAATGTTTTATCTCTGGCTTGCCAGTGGTTTCCACAATGCAATTCTATTGCTTTTCATAGTCTGATTGCATTTTAATATCTTTACAGATATTTTTGAAGATAAAAGAGGCTGATGTACGTGCTTAATCTCTCTTCTTGAAGCAGAGGCTCTGGAGGATATAAAATAAAAAGTCCTGTGAGAAAATAGCTGACGGTTTAGTAAAGCAATATTGTAGATTGTATGTTATCACTACTACATATTTATTTCAGAAGGAGAAGCCAGATGACCCCCTCATATCCCACCCATCAAAGATACGGGCCTTGACTCTTTTGGTAATAAATATTCTGAGAGCTAAATAAAGACTGCATAAGTATATGCACAATGTAAAGAGAAGATAATAAACTTTCTCTATCAATGTAAATGCTTAGATATGAAGCAGAGGGGTTAGAGCAACATGAAGAGTGAATCCTTCTCACAGAAACACTGAGACAACATGGATATAATTTGAGGCACGTACAGAAGTCTAATGTCAGATAATCAGTTTTTTTTTTTTTTTTTTTTTGAGTTGAAGTCTCACTTTATCACCCTGGTTAGAGTGCAGTGACATGCTCACGGCCACCACAGCCTCAACTTGCTGGGCTCAGGTGACCCTTCTGCCTCAGCCTTCCAAGTAACTGGAACCACAGGCATGCGCTACCATATCCAGCTAATTTTTTTGATTTTTATTGTAGAGATGAGATCTCACCAAGTTGCCCAGGGTGGTCTCGAACCTGTGGCAATCCTCTCGCCTCGGCCTCCTAAAGTGCTGGAATTATAGGCGTGAGTGACTCGATTTAAAAAGAGAATACCATGACATACATTTTAGAACATTTGATCATATTAGTAAAATATTAAACTCTATATTCATAGTGGTTAAACATACAGGTTCTCCCAGAGTGCAAGTTTTGGCTGAACTACTTAATAGTTGTGAAATATGTAATTGCCTAAAGTCCTCTGCCTCTCAATTTCTCAAATATGCAATGGAAATAATAATTACTCCTCTCTGTATTAGTTTCTTGTTGCTACTATAACAAATTACCATGAACTTAGTGGCTCAAAACAAGACAATTTATTATCTTACTGTTTTGGAGATCAGAGATCTTAAAGTCAAAGTGTTGGCTAAGATGTGTGCTTTTTGAAGGCTCTAGGAGAGAATCTACTCCCTTGCCTTTTCCAGCTTCTAAAAGTTCCCTGAGTTCCTTGGCTTAGAACCCCTACCTACATCTTGAAAGCCAGCAGCATAGCGTCTTCAAATCCCTCTTTTTCTCTTACCTTAGTTCCCTTCACCATTTTCTTGTCTGTCTGTTTCTGACCCTCCTGCCTTCATTTTATAAAAACACATGTGGGCACATTGGACTTACCTGGATAATCCACGCTAATCTTCCTTTTGCAAGAGTCTTGACTTAATCACACCTGAGAAGTTTATTTTGCCATTGTAGGTATCATATCTACAGTTGATAAGGATGAGGGCATGGATGTATTTGGGGAATCACTATTTTATTAACCTATCTCACACATTTTTGTGAAAATAGAAGGTATTCATATACTTAAGGTGTTTAAAATAGTGTCTGGCACAGAATGAATACCATATTACTATCTGCTATATAGGTAATTTGTGTATGGGGAATAATTTTTGTATGACATCACATTTTTATTTAAGCATAAATATATTCAACTATAAAACAGACTGTAGAGTTCTGATAAAAATGGTTTTCTCCCTTTTACAGTATATGGAACTGATAAGATCCATTGGCAGATATTTCTTTTTTTTTTAATATGCCACAATTTTTATTGCAGCGTGGCCATTTTGGGGAGGGTGGGGAGTTTGATCTCAAAACAATGTTCCATTTAAGCCTCTTTTATACAGAAATTGCCATTATGGCTGATATTCAAAATATCTTTAGTTACAAGACTCACATGGTAAACATAAAACTCCTATACTTATTCAGTAGTGTATACTCAATAGAAAACAAAAAGGTATTAATAACAGCTATTTCTTTTAACAAGATAAGCAGGTAACAGGAGTGAACACTGAGGTACTAGTGTAAGTTGACACAGTTAACGAAACTTAATTGGCATTCCTTTTGGGGGATTAAACTCGGTACAAAAAAGTGCTTTTTATGCATAGTGTTATATCGTGCTGCCATGTCACAAAAATAGGCTTGCCAAGGGAGGTGAGGTGTATGAATACTTGAGCTTCACTGAACTGCAATCAAGTGCAACTGTAAGTAATACTGAAAAAGTTCACCGTCTGACCAGTGGATAATACTTTCAAGGCATTCAATTAGCTTACCCTTGGTAGCGTTCTAAGCTGTTCACATTGACAATCACATTTATTGTAGTGCTTGCTGCAAGGCAGGCATATAACCAGCTGTTTTGGCTAAAATATGACAGGAAGGCATTCCTTGGGTTCTACATAAAAGTAACAGTATTAACAGTCTAATGACAGTCACCGATTGGTTGCTTAAATGAATGCTATTTCCTTCCTTCATTGTGCTGGAACGGCCCAGTGGAAGGGGGGCAGGAACCAATAAAACAAAACTTAATACTATTGCAATGGACTGAGCTGGAGAAATGGAAGCTCCTTAAGATCCAGATGGTACTTGAATGTCAATTTATAATGGTTTTCCCTTCAAGTGAAACTACTACATTGCTTCCCAATTTCTCTCCAAGTGTCCAACGGTCCTTAATATCATCCAGGCCATTTACTTGCTACTCATGTTTAATACCTGTGAATTTCTTTTTAATGGCATCTTTAGAGCTAGTGTAAATCATCTTGCTTGCAGTTTTAACGGTGCACTTTCAGGAGCCCAGAATATAAATACTAGGCCTTCTTTCTTAGACTCTTTTGTTTCAGATGTGGCATCGTACAAAGCATATCGGCAATCATTCAGAGGTAGCAATTTCACAAAAGATGTGTAGGGGTCCTCTACAGTATCACCAATTTCTTTATATATATGTTTTATTTATTTTTATTTTAAAGATGTGGGGTACAATTCAGGATTAGCTATACAAGTGGACATTGTATAGGTAAAGTTTCGGCCTCCCTTTGGTCCCTACTTTGTGGTTTGAGATGAGGTACCCTTATTGATGTTGTGCTCCCCCCACCTCCCACCCTGGCAGTATCCTTCTACTGCCAATCCCTTTCTTATAGTGTTATGGTAAATGTTCAGGGTCCAGTTATGAGTGAGAACATTTGGTACTCTCTTCTTTGTTTCTGTGGTAGATCACTGAGTATGATAGACTATAAATCCACTCAAGTTGCCACGAAGTTCATATGTTTGTCCTTCTTTATGGCTGCATAATACTCCTTTGTGTATATGTACCACATTTTAAAAATTCAGTCCAGTTTTGATGGGCAGTGCAGTTGGTTCCATGTTTCTGCTATTGTGAATAGTGCTGCAATAAACATGCATGTGCAGGTATCTTTTTTGAAGAACGCTTTGCATTGGCAGACATTTCTAAGAATAGAGTCTCTGTTCTCATCTCTTTTTTTAAATTAAGAAAGGTAGATTTATTAAAGTAAAGATACATTGTGAAGGGTACAACGAGCAGAACAACAGCAAGAATGTTTTCTGTGCGTCTCTTTAATTTTCAAGATTCTTGATGACTCCTTGTATTTATGCTAAACAGTTTACAATAGTATGTTGTATTTTCTCAGGTGTTTTTGCACATATAAAAATGTCTACTCTTATGTAGTACATTTATTTGCAAGTAAGCATCAAATGGCATTTTTGCAATCATGATATTTTTATCTGTAACTAAGGGATGCATTAAATTTTGTTTATTATAACAAATAATTCCATAATTGATAATTTGCTCAAATATTCCCTCTTTGCTTAATCTGGGTTATATTATTGGCATATACTAATACTCAAAACTGAAGCTTTGAGACCTTCTATATTATATGTTATATAGTACACAACTATAAAAACCTCATATTTCTATGTAATAATCAAATAATACTCTTTATTATAATAGACTTTGAAAAAGCTGATCTTGATCACAACAATAAGAATACTTACACACGAAAAATACTATATAAGTATTTCATTTATTCACTAATTCATTGTTTTTTTGTTCAGATCTTTATTGAGTACTTAATCTGTTATAGCATAGATCAAGAAAAATGAGATTAAGTAGTTAAAATATTTTTGCAAATCTCTGCTCTCTTAAATATAATGGATAAATAAGAAAAATAAATTAATATAAAAAAATGAAAAAATAGCCAGGTGCGGTGGGCTCACATCCTAGTCCCAGCACTTTGGAAGACTGAGGCAGGTGGATTGCTTGAACCCAGGAGTTCAAGACCAGCCTGGGCAACATAGCAAAACCTCAACTCTACAAAAATTAGCCTGGCATGTGCTACCATGGCTGTTGTTGTGGCTGCTGTGAGCCATGATCCTCATGATGAAGCTACTGCACTCCATCCTGGCTGACAGAATGAGACCCCAAATCCAAAAAGAAGAGAGAGAGAGAGAGAGAGAGAGAGAGAGGGAGGGAGGGAGGGAGGGAGAGAAAGACACACACCAAGGACAGGGCAGCATTTTTGAGCATAAAGAATAGAGAGTAAACAGATTGAAAGGTGGAAGCCTGTACAGGTCGTTAGTGTGGAGATGTGTTCAGATTCTGGATGTAGTTCGAGGTAGAGTTGATAGAATTTCTCCATGGATTGGATACTGAGTATGAGAAACCCAGAGAATTCTGCCAACATTTGAGTCCAGATAACTAGACAAATGGAACTGCTATTTAATGAACTATAAAATACTTATATAGTACAAACTGTTTTAAGAGTTCTATGTATACTAGAGGACTTCCAAAAGTTCATGGAAAATGGAGTTAAAAGAAAAGCAAAAAAATATAAATTCCAAAATTCATCAATCTCAAGAGGTTTTTGTAAGCTGTGATATCAGTCATTTAGTCCATCCCTGAAGAATTGAGGGTCCTGGGAATTTAAGAATGTCAAGGCAAATCTTTTTACATTATTACATAAAAAAGGGATGCCTTTTGTAGGTTTTTAAATATTAGGAAACAAAAACAAGTCAGCAGGAGCCAAATCAGGACTGTAAGGTGGATGGCTAGTGATTTCCCATTGAAACTCTTGCACACTTTTCTGTTTGATGAGTGCTGTAAGTAGGAGCCTTGTTCTGGTGGAAACAGACTCTCTGGTGAAGCTTTCCTGTACATATTTCTGCTAAAGCTTTGGCTAACTTTCTCAAAACACTCTCATAATTTAAGCATGTATTATCATTCTTTGGCCCTCCAGAAAGTTAGCAAGCAGTATGCCACTAGCTTCCTCCCAAAAAATGTGTCATGACCTTTGCTCTTGATCTGTCTGCTTTTGCTTTGACAGGACCACTTCTACCATTTGGTAGCTACTATTTTGACTGTGCTTCAGGATCATACTGGTCAAGCCATGCTTCTTCTTCTGTTACAGTTCTTCGAAGAAATATTTCAGGCTCTTGATCTCACTTGTTTACCATTTCCATTAAAAGCTCTGCTCTTGTTTGCAGTTCATCTGGGCACAATGGTTTTGGTTACTGAGTGGAAAGTTTGTTCAACTTAAATTTTTCAATTAGAAGTTGAATCAATTGAGATGTCTATTAATTGGCTATTATTTGTGCTGTAAAGTGTCAGTACTTTTCAATTGGGGCATGAACAAGATGAATTTTTTTCCTCACAAGCTGTGCATTTTTTGCCACTGTGGACTTCATCTGCAATATTGTCTCATCTCTTTTTTAAAAAATTTGAAACATGTGAGGTACAATTCAAGATTAGGTAGATAAGTGGTCATCAAACAGATAAAGTTTGGGGCTCCCTTTGGTCCCCACTTTGCCTTGTTTGAGTTCAGGGACTCTTATTAATGTTATATGCCCCCTTTCTCCCCGGGCAGTGTCCTGCTACTGCCAAACCCTTTCTTATAGTAATTTGATAAATGTTCAGGGTCTGCTTATGAGTGAGAACATGTGGTAATCAGTTCTTTTTTTCTGTGATAGATTACTGAATATGATAGACTACGAATCCATCAAAGTTGCTATGACGTCAATAAGTTTGTCCTTTATAGCTGCTCAACATTCCATCTGGTATAAGAACTTGTATATTTTTTTATCCAGTCCACTTTTGATGGGCAGCACAGTTGGTTACATGTGTTTGCTATTTTGAATAATACAGCAATAAACGTGTGTGCAGGTATCTTTTTGATAGAATGATTTGAGTTCTTCCAGGTATATTCCCAGAACGAGAATTGCTGTGTTGTATGGAAGGTCAATTTTTAGATCTTTTGGGAATGACCATACTGTTTCTCCCAGAGGTTGTATTAGTTTACACTCCCATCAACAGTGTAAAAGCATTCCCTTTTCCCTACATCCTCTCCAGAATCTGTTGTTTTTTAAGTTATTGCTGATGGCCATCCTAACTGGAATTAGGTGATATCTCAGCATGGTTTTATTTTGCTTTTCTTTGATGATTAGCGAGGCTGAGCATTTTTTAATGTATCTGTTGGCTGCTCGTACGTCTTCTTTGCAAAGTGTCTATTCCTGTCTCTTGCCCACTTTTTAATAGGGCTGTTTTGTTTTTTTTTCATTTCAGCACATTTGAGTTCCTTATAGATCCTGGATGTTAGGCCTTTGTCAAATATACAGTTGGCAAATATATATATTTTTCCCATTCTGTGGGCTGTCTCCCTACTCTCTTTATGGTTTCTATTGCCTTGCAGAAGCTTGTCAGTTTGATGAGGTCCCACTTGTCTATTTTATCTCTTATGGCATGGGCACTTGAGATTTTGACCAGGAATTGATTGCCTGTTCCAAAGTCTGTAAGGGCGTCTCCACGTTTTCTAAGATTCCTATAGTTTGAGGTTTTATGTTAGGTCTTTGATCCATTTACAGTTGACTTTTTTTTGTGTATGATGATAAGGTAACGGTCCTGTTTCAATCTTCTGTATGTGGTAATCCAGTTTTCCCAGCACCATTTACTGAATAGGTTTTTCTCTCCCCAGTGGTTGTTGGGGGAGACTTTGTTGAAGATGAGTTGGTTGAGAAATTGAGATTTTGCTTCTGGAATCTCTATCCTGTTCCATTGTTCTATATGCATGTTCTTGTACCAATACCAGGCTGTTTTGATTATTGT
>CAUYQG010202087.1:0-21196 GCA_963574415.1 Tarsius wallacei | reverse complement strand
TGTGCCACCACACCCAGCTTACAGATAATTTTTATTTTGTCCTTTTAATTGTCTTTATTTTCCAGATTTTTGACAATCAATATGAATTAATGTTAAATGCAAGTTTCATGGAATTGGTTGAGACTTTTTAGTGACTTTGTAGATGGCCAATCTTAGTAAATGTCTCATGCTTGCTTGAAAATAATATATAACTTCTGTTTGGGGTGCAAATTTCTATCTTTATCTTCCTTCTATGTAAGACTTTAAAATATTCTAAAATCCTTAATTTTTTAGTCTTGCTTTTGATCTGGTTGACCAGTTTTTCAGAGTGGAATTAAATCTCCCACAAGCCTTGTGGGTTTGTTGATTTCTCCTTCTAATTCTGTCAATTTTTGTTTGGGACAGTACCAGCCTATATTATTAGATATATAACATTCATACATGTTATTTATTTATTTTATTAAACTTTTTTTGTTTAATAGGCATTTTCTTTTGACAATACTTTTTTGCTTTCAGTTCTACTTTGTCTGAAATTAAGATTATATTATCTGCTTTTTGTTGTTGGCATTTGTCTTGCATTAAAAAAATTGACTTTATTTTCCAGATAAAGATAGGCAACCAATTCCTGATCAAAACCCCAAAAGCACATGTGATAAGAGATAAGATAGGCAAGTGGGACCTCATCAAACTGAAAAGCTTCTGGAAAGCAAAAGAAACCATCAAGAAAGTGGGGAGATAGCTCACAGAATGGGAAAAGATATTTGCCAACTGCATATCTGATAAAAGCCTAACATCTAGCATCTACAAGGAACTCATATGTGCTGAAAGGAAAACAAACAAACAAATAACACATTAAAAAGTGGGCAAAAGATATGAATAGATACTTCTCAAATTAAAACATATGAGAAGTCAATAGACATATTAAAAAATGCTCAACCTCACTGATCATCAAAGAAATGCAAATCAAAACCACACTGAGATACTGCCTAACTCTAGTTAGGAGGGCCATCATCAATAACTCCAAAAACAATAGATACTGGAAGGATGCAGAGAAAAGGGAACTCTTTTACACTGTTGGTGGGAGCGTAAACTAGTACAATCTTTGTGGAAAACAATGTGGCAATTTCTAAAAGGTCTAAAAATCGACCTCTCATATGACCCATCAATCCCCCTACTGGGAATATACCCAGAGGAACTCAAATCATTCTACAAAAAAGATACCTGACCAGGAGTCGTGCCTCATGCCTGTAATCCTAGCACTTTGGGAGGTGGAGGCGAGAGGATTGTCTGAGTCCAGGGGTTTGAGACCAACCTGGGGAACTTGGCAAGACCTCAACTCTACAATAAATAAAAAAAATTAGCTAGGTGTGGTGGTGCGTGCCTGTGGTTCCAGCTTCTTGGAAGGCTGAGGCGGAAGGATCACCTGATTCTAGCAGATCAAGGCTGCAGTGACTGTGAGCATGCCACTGCGCTCCAGCTTGGGTAACAGAGTGAGACTCCTGCTCTCCAAAAACCCCAAAAAACAAAAGCCCTCTGCACATGCATGTTTATTGTAGCACTATTCACAATAGCAAAAACATGGAATCAACCATGCTGCCCATCAAAATTGGACTGGGTAAAAAAAAAAATGCGGCATATATATATATACGATGGAATATTATGCAGCAATAAAGGACAGAATTATGGACTTTGCAGCAACTTGGATGGGTTTAAAGTCCATCATACTCAGTGATCAATTACAGAAACAAAGAACTGAGTACCACATGTTCTCACTCATAAGTGGACCCTGAACATTTATCATAATACTATAAGAAAGGGATTGGCAGTAGCAGGACACTGCCAGGGGAGGGGGGTTACATAACACTAATAAGGGTACCTGATCCTAAACCAGGTGAAGTGAGGACCAATGGGAGGCCCAAACTTCACCTGTATAATGACCACTTATGTACCTAACCCTGAATTTTACCCCACATCATTAAAATAAAAACAATTACAAAAAAACCCCCACAAAAAAAATCTCTTTATCTTTGTCTGACATATAAACATATATATCTTTCATTCTTCTATTTTAAGTGTAACTCATAAACTCTTCATAATTAGATACTCAAAAAGCAACCTGTAAATTAATCAGCAAATCTCTACATTTGTTGTGATTACTGGTTTATTTAAAATAGTTTTGCCATCTTATTTTGTGCTTTCTATTAATTATGTTTTCTCTTTCTTCTTTTCTCTTTTTTCCCCCTTAGTTGGAATTATCCGGTGTTTTTTATGTTCTTGATTGACCTCTGTTGATTTGAAAGTTTAAAAATGTCTAAATTTCATTGGTTTTTTTTACCCTCTTCCTGATGTAAACAGAATTTTTTTAACAGCTTTCCTAAGAAATACCTATACTCTCATCTTTTAAAATTATTGCTATCTGATATTTTGAATCCAGCTTTAAACAATTGTGTTAATATTCCTCAGTCACACACTGCACATAGTTTGAAGAACTAATCCATTCTTCTATACTTAATAAAAAATGGCAACCCTCTGCCTACTATCCCTCCCTCCAGCCTAGGATTGCTTGGAAACAAACCTATTGAACATGTCCAGGATTTCTTTTAGTATTTATTTAATCTCATATATCTCTGTAATATGTTTATACTACTATCTCTTGAACTTTTCTGTTTTGGACATTATCTGTTAATTTTTCACTATAAAATATGAAGATTTACTTTTCTTTTATTCCATTTCCCCTGAGGATATATGCAATGTAGGAGCTAAGAGAATTTTTCTTCCTCTTCTGAAGGTTCGAGTGTGCTGAAATGAGCTGGCAATAGATTAATGGGAGAAAAGTCATATAAATGTATTAATGTGCATAAAATATGAGATTCAAGGAAAGACCAAATGGCTGAAAGTTATATATCCTTTTCAGAGGGGAGAGGGAAATAGAAAAAACGTAGGCAATTTTGAAAGGTAGTAAATAATTTTCAGGGGAAATGAACACGCCCAGAGAGCAGTGTTTATAAATGACACTGTTAGAAAACTGAATGGGACTGGCAAGTTATGAAGAAGTGAGGGGTAGAACTGCACTGTGGTCAAAGGTGGTCTTATTATGCAGATAAGGTCTCTTACGTAATCTCTCTGAGCTCCCCTCAGAATAGATGAAAAGTCTGTCTGGGTGTGGTTGACGGTCAGTCTCATCTCTTCTGGTTGATCTTTCCTGGTTATTTGATGAGATTCCTGGGGAGATGGCATCTTAAGACAATTGCATTTCATTTAGAAAAATTCTTCCTCATTCATAGAAGGGAACTTCCAGAGAAAACCCCTTTCTGTGTTTGAGGAGAAGCAAGAGAAGGTTAGAAAATCCTTGGTTCTCAGGTAACTTCTCAGGCTCTCCAATTTCCTTTCATTCAAAAGTGCTTAGCATAATACAGCACCATACTCTGGGGTAAATTCTCTGTACCCCAACATAAATGTTTCCTCTCTCCCCATTTTCCAATGTAACTATATCATGCTTTTGTGATATAAATCTTAATGTTTAGCATATCAAAAACTATATAATTGTTATTCACAGTTGAACCATGTTATAGGATTATAAGATCATGATTACTTTTCTTACATAATGTTCTGTTTTTACCTTCGATTAATTATAATTTTTTTTGTTTGGTTATTTAATTTTCAATGAATGTCTCACTAATTCAGTTCTTATACTCTTTCTCAATTACTTAAATCTCCTCTTGGTAAACAGTTATTTATTTCAATATTATCTTTTTCAGTAAGAACTTTCTGGCACCTTCTGAGTTATCCCCATATGGCTACCCTCTACACTAGTGTAGAGTTAATCACCCTGGAGAGTACAATTTTCTTTCATCCCATGCTGGGAATTAATTTTTTTTTTCCTCATGATGCTCCGTTTCCTGGGCATTCTCTTCTTAAATTTTTTTAAAAAATTATTTATTTATTATTTTGGGGACATTCTGTTTCAGGATAGTAACACCATACTCAAAATATCCTTAGTATCCCTCACACACCTGCAATCAAGACACCCTTTGTTTTATTCCTTCAGAGAATAAACCTCCAATTGTATGCTGGTGTAGAGAAGGAGTGGTTGCCTGACTAAAGTGATGGGAGATCGGGCATTTAAATTAAACAGACTTTCAAAGAAGTTTGTACTTTTAGTTTATCTTTACACTTACTTTCAGAGGTATCAATGTTGCTAATTCCCTGGTTTTTTGGATGGTCTATGGTGTGAATCAGATTGATTGTCAATATTCCCCAATTGACTTGCCATCTGCTTTTCAGCATCTAATATTTTGCTACCATTAAACTATTTCCTGTTCTTTTCATGCTGGTGGAGATATACATCGGTATCTATATCTATCTATTGATCTAAATCTATTGTCATTTTTGTGAGGTTTCAGAAAAAAGAAAAATTGAATTTTTTTTTTTGGCCCAGGAACACCAAAGAAAAATGCTTGTTTTTATTTTATTTTATTTTATTTTATTTAGTTTTTATTTTTTTCAGTTAGAGACTCACTCTGTTGCCCAAGCTGGAGTGCAATGGCACACTCATGGCCACTGCAGCCTCAACCTACTGGGTTCAGGTGAATCCTTCCACCTCAGTCTTCCAAGTAGCTGGAACTACAGGCCTGTGCTAACATGCTTGGCTTATTTTCTTTTTATTTTTTATTTTTTATTATTATGTTATTGTGTGGTACAGTTAGGGGTTAGGCATACAAAAATGTTTCGTTCAGGTACCCTTGTTGATAAGAGGTGTCTCCCCATCCCCAGATACCCACCACCATTAATCCCATCCCCCTCACCCTCCCCCCCCCCAGTTTCCCACCACTGTCAGTCATTTTCTTGTGGTAATACGTTGGATGATCAAGTTCTACTATATGAGTGAGAACATGTGATACTTAGTTTTTTGTTTTTGTGAGAGGTCACTCAGTATTATGGACTCTAGTTCCATCCAGGTTGCTGCGAAATTCATGATTTCATTCTTCTTTCTCTTGTCAGTTTCATCAATTTATCCTCTTATATTTCTAATTTCTTTCCTTTATTTTAATTTAGTTCAATGTTTTGTTATTTTGTTTTTCCTTGAGATTATGCCTTTGAATCGTGAATTTACTAAGAAGTGTGTGGTTTGTTTCCAAGTGTTTGAAGATTTTGCTGTTATTTTTCAGTTACTAGTTTCCAGGTAGATTTCACTGCAGTCTGAAAACATAAATTATGTGATTTTAATTATTTTAAATTTGTTGAGATTGATTTTATGGTTGAGATTACTACCTATTCTGGTATATGTTCTATGAGCACTTGTAAAGAAGATGTATCCTACTATTGTGGAATGAAATGTTGTAAAAATATAAATTAGATCATTTTAATTAATGCGGTATTTTTGAGTTATATATCCTTGCTTATATTTTGACTAGTTGTTCTATCAGTTATTGAAATAAGAGTGATAAAGTGTAATTGTGGATTTGTCTTTTTATTCTTCCAGTTCTACCATCTATACATATTTTCCAACTCTGTTGATTAGTACATATATATTTAGAATTTCTATGTATTTGTAAGAGTTTGACTTTTTGTCATTATATAATATCTATTCTTGACCCCCTAGAAGTCACTCCTGCTTCCTTTTAAGTAATATTTGCATAATTTACCTTTTTCTATTTTTTCTGGTTTTTAAATTTTGATATTTGAGTTATGGATTATCTGCATTTTACATTTACACAGCATTTTACATTTTACATTTAGGCCTATGGTCCATTATATATAACTTTTTGTGAAGAATGTAGGTCTGTGTCTAGATTATTTTTTAAATTTTTTTCATGTGATGTTAGTTTGTTTCAGTATCATTTATTAAAAAGACTATCTCTGCTTCATTATATTATCTTTGTTTATTTGTCAAAGATTAGTTGACTATATTATGTGGGTCTATTTCTGGACTCTCTAGTCTATTCTACTGATATATTTAACTATTTGTTCAACAATACAGTACTGTCTTAATTGCTAGAGACTTAAAGTTGGGTAGTGTCAGTCCTCAAACTTACTCTTCTTCAATACTGAATTGACTACTCTGGGGATTTTTACCTCTCTCTTTAAACTTTAAAATCAGTTTGTCAACAGAAACAAAATAGCTTGACAGAATTTTGATTAAAGTTACAGTGAATCTAGAAATTAAGTTAGTAAGACTGGCATATTGACAATAATGAGTCTACTTACCCATAGCATAGAGTATCTTTCCCTTTATTTATTTGTTGATATTTTTATCAAATATCAGATTTTAGTTTTTCTTCTGCAAATTCTGCAATATGTTGTTAGATTTATGTCCAAGTATTTAATGTTTGGGGAACTAATGTAAATGGTAATGTGTTTTTAATTTCAAATTCTGTTTGTTCATCATTGGTATTGTATTATTGGTGTGTCCTGCAACCTTGTTATAACTGATTAGTATCAGGGGTTTATTGTCTGTTTGTTTGTTTGTTTTTGTCAATTCTTTTGGATTTTCTACACAGGTAATCATGTCATCTGCCAACAAAGACAACTATATGATTTTTTCCCAAGTATGGAAAAAAAGGTATCTACTTTTCTTGTCTTATTGCATTAGCCAGGAGTTTTAGTATAATTTTGAAAAGCAGTGGTGAGATAGGACATCTTTGCCCTTTTTCTAATCTTAACTGGAAATACAGTTTCTCAACACTAAGTATGATGTTGGCTGTGTGGTTTTTGTTTGCTGGTTGGTTTTTGGTTTTGTAGATGTTGTTTATCAAGTTGTAGACATTTCCCACTATCCTAATTTACTGAGAATTTTTTTCATGAATGAGTGTTATAGTTTGTCAAATTTTTCTTTGCATCTATTGATATGAACATGAGATTTTCTTCTTTAGCCTGTTGATATGACAGATCACATTAATTACATTAATTAATTACTCTAATGTGGAATTAGTTGCACATACCTGGGATAAATCTCACCGGGTCATGGTATGTAATTCTTTTTATACCCTGTGGAATTCAATTTGCTAGTGTGATTTTGATTCAGTTTGGTTTATGATTTTAATTCAATTTTGTTAAGAATGATAGATATTTGTCTGTAGTTTCTGTTTCTTACAACATCATTGTCGGGTTTTGGTTTTAGGGTAATGCTGGCCATGTAGACAGAAATAGAATGTATCTTCTCTGATTCTATCTTCTGAAAAAGATTTCAGAGAATTGACATAATTTCTTTCTTAAATGTTTGGTAGCACTCACCAGTAATCTCTCATCTTAGCCTTTTGCTTTCCATTTTGGAAAGTAATTAATAGTTATCAGCCTATTAGAATTGTCTCTTCTTGTCTGAGATTTGGCAGATTGCATCTTTCAAGGAGTTGGTCAATTTCATTTAATTAATCCAATTGGTGAGCATATAATTTTACAGAATTATTTTACTGCACATGGGATCTGTGGTGATGCACTCTCTTTCATTTTTGATTAATATAATCAGTGTCTTCTTTTATCTTATCCTAGCTATAGGCATATTGATCTTATTACTCTCACTTTTTTTTTTTTCTGAGTTGGAGTCTCATTCTGTCACACAGACTAGAGTGCAGTGGCATTCTCCCGGTCACAGCAGCCTCACCCTACTGGGCTCCAGTGATCCTTCCGCCTCAGCCTTCCAAGTAGCTGGAACTACAGACACGTGCTACCACGCCTGGCTAATTTTTTTAATTTATTATAGAGATGAGATCTCGCCAAATTGCCCGGGCAGGTCTCGAACCCGCGGACTCAGGCAATCCACTCGCCTCGGCTTCCCAAAGTGCTGAGATTACAGGCTGAGCCACCGAGCCAGCCTACTCTCACTTTTTTTGATGGATGTAACAAAAGTTGTTGATTCTTCTGTCTTTTTCACTTTTTAAAACAATTTTATTGATACATAATAGATGTACATATTCTTGGGATACATGTAAGAATTTTATGCATTCATATAATTTATAAATATCAAATCAAAATAATTGGGATTATTCATCACCTTAAATGTTTGTCTTTTTTATGCTAAAAATATTCAAATTATTATCTTCTAGCTATTTTGAAATGTATCATAAATTATATTAAACTATAATTACCCAACTAATCTATCAAACACTAGTCTTATTTCTTTCATCTAACTGTATATTTGTACCCATTAATCCACCTGTCTTTATCTCACTCTCTCCTTATGCCTTCTGGTCTTTTATAACTGCTTCTAAGTTCTAGAAACCAGAAGTGTAATATTTTACTTTTTGCTTTCTCTTTATTCTGTTTTTTTATTTCTGTTTCATTTCTTATCTTTCTGCAGGTTACTTGAACTTTTTTAAATTCCATTTTGATATAATTATAGTATTTTTTGCAATTTAATGACTTTTATTGTATATCTTTAAGGTGTACAAGTGGTTTTGATATATGTATACATCATAATATTATTACCACAGTCATACAAATCAACATACCCATCATCTCACATAATTACCTTTGTGTGTGTGTGCGTGCATGTGTGTGTGTGTGTGTGTGTGTGTAAGAGCACCTAAAATCTACTCCTTAGCATATTAAGTATACAATACAATATTATTAACTATAGTCCTTATGCTGTTCACTAGCTCTCTAGATTTATTCACCTTACATAAATGCAACTTTGTATACTTTGACTTTCATCTCCCCATTTCACATGTTTTCCCACCCCAGTAACCACTGTACTATTATGTTTCTGTGTTAAGCTTTGTGTTTTACATTTGTTTCAAATGTGTTCATAATTTCTCATTTAAGCAATTTTATCATGGCCACTTCAAAAATCTGTACCAGATTATTCTGACAGTTCTGTCACCTCAGTGTTGACTATTAATTTCTTTTTATCATTCAGTCTGAGATTTTGCTGGCACTTAGTATAATGAATGATACTTGATTAAAACCTGGACATTTATGTATTATGTTGTACAAGACTCTGAGTTATATTTAAACTTTCTGTATTAGCTGTATTTCTCTGGTGCCAGTCTAACAGGAATTGGAAGTAGGTCACTTCATTAATGCCAGGTGATGTCAGAAGGCCACGCTTCCCACAAAGCCTCCCTAGATACCAATTTCATCAGGGCAATGATGGAAGTCCTGGCTCTCCTATATAACTGCAGACCTCTCTGGAAATTGCAATAGCAAAAAAAGGGGGGGATATATTTCAAGATGGCTAAAAGGGCAGATTCCTCACATGGTTTCCACTAACACAGTAAGGGAATAAGGTGTGTGCTTGTTGCTAGCTAGTGGGAAAGAAGTAGACTAGATTTGGCAAAGAAAGCATTTTATCAGTCAGTTCATCCAGAGATTCTAGGTGGACTGGCAGGTGGTGTCCACTTACGGACTTGCTTCTGGAGTCTTTGGACAGGCTGACTTGATTCCTGAAGGAGCAGGTGAATAGGTCTGGTGTCTTGATCCACTGGGATAAACCTAGATCCTGAGTCCACAGTAGTGGGCTTGGAATTTAGGTTTTTAAGGTCAGTCCTGGTTCTACAGGGGCCAACCTGATGCCAAAGTGGGCCTGGCACATGGATCCAGTAGGGTGGACTTGGATCCTGGGTCTACAGGAGTCAGTCTTGTGCTGCAATGGACCTGGAACCTGAGTCCACAGGGGTAGGCCTTTATGCTAGGTCCTCCAGTGTTGGCTTTGGTCCACAATGGTGGTTCTGGAGCTTGGGTTTATAGGAACCAGCATAGCTCTAATATATAATTGGATGGGTCTATATCTTGAGTATGCTGGAGTGGGACTGGACCCTGGATCCACTGGAGCCTGTGGCCCCAAGGTCCAACTGGTGCCTGGTTCTGTTGCTGTTGACCTGATTCTTGGGTTCACGGGACCTGGCCTGGTATGAGAGTGAGCATGGAGCCTGGGTCTGTGGAAGTAAGACAGAAGTCTGGCTCTGCACAGGCAAGCCTGGATCCTGAGGCTACAGTGACTGTCCTGGCGCGATGGTGTGCCTGGAGCCTGGGGCTTCAACGGCTAACCTGCTACTGAGGCAGATAGAGCCTGAAGCTGCAGGGGCTGGCCTGGTGCGGAGGTGTCCCTGGAGGCTGAGTCCACAGATGCCAGCCTAGTGCATAAAACCAGAGGGGTTAGCCTGATATCAGAGTTTACCGGGACAGTCCTGGAACTGGGAACCGTGAAGAAGTCCAGTGCTCACATCCCTCTCCTCTTTGAAAAATGACAGTATCCCTCTTCACACTGGGGGCTGGAGGTGGGGAGGTAATACAGGAAAGTGAAACTGTCTTTTCAACATTTTTTAATGAGGTTTCTTATTTCTATGCTCCATTCAGGTGCTATAGCTGCTCCCCTGGATTCCCTTCCTTTTGTGAAGGCATTTTTTAGTGTGGCTAGTTGTTTAAATATATGTTTCTGCAGGGAATGAGCACTCAAAAGTCCTATTCCACTATGTTTTTGCCAGAGGACATCTCAAAAGACTCCATTTTTTATTTCTTATTTTATCTGTTAAAAACCTGAAAATGTGTTTTGTTAATGTGTGATAATTTTTTCTATTGATTTTTATTTGTATTGATTTTGTGGTGTATTGAATGATCAATCTTTAAAAAGTTTTATTTGTTCTTGAAAAGAAGGTGCGTTCCCTGCTTTTTGAGTGGAGGATTTCAAAAAATGACTCCTAAGATTCCATATTTGCCTGTGCTGGGACTCCAAAGGTTTGGCAAGTGCAGGGACCACTTTTCTGTCAATTTCTTCTTCTCCAGGATGAAACTTTGACCCATTCCCTTCCTGTAAACACAGATATAGTGCATTGCTGATGTTCCAAAATTTGTAGAAGAGTCTTTCTAGCTACAGCCCTGGGCAGGCTGCTCATTTTCCTACTGAGTTCCCAAGTTGTGGGCAGGTTTTTATTATGTACCCTTTCACTAATTAATAGTCATGCCCAGGTTCCTGCCTTTAAGAAGGGAACTTGGTTCCAGCTCCTGCCAGCAGGTAGGTGGTCTTCATTAGGCACGAAAACTCCAACTCCCAGAATATATTTTGTCCTGTTACTCCTGTGCACGGCGAGGTTTTTATCATTATTTTCATGTACCACTGGCCATTTTTGGTTGTTTTGTTTTGTTTTGTTTTTTGTTTTTGTTTTTGTTTTTTGCTTTAAAGCTATGTACATCGTTTTTCAATAATTTTTTTGTATTTAGAGTGAAGTCAGATTTTCCACGTACCACTCAATGTCCCCATTGAGAAAAAGTCCTCTGGCATTTGTGGATAGGTTATCTGATGTTAATCTCTAGCCTGCATTGAGTACCACATGTGTCATCAAGGCATGAATAATAAGAAACACAGTAGCTAACATTTATTATGCTACTATTGTGGATTCTGGGTCTAATGTCCTGCTTCTTTTCCTGTCATAGGCAGTGTGGCATCGTGGTTCAGGAGCCAAACAATCTTATTTCAAATCTTAGTTCTGATACTACCTGTATGACCTTAGTGAAATTACTTAAATTACTTAGCATCTTTTTTCTCATTTGTAAAGTGGAATCAAATATTTATGTATTTCATATGCTTTTGTGTAAAAGTGTATATATGTAAAAGCGTATATATAGAAAATGCCAGGGGTGGGAGAGGCACTCCTCATCAACAAGGGTACCTGCATAATAAACATTTGTATACCTAACTCTGAATTGTATCCCACATCTTTAAAATAAAAAAAGAAAAAGAAAAAAATTTTAAGTGTATATATATGTGTGAGTGTATATATATATATGAGTATATATATATGCTCAGCACCTAGTAAACACTTGATGACTCAGTTATGATTCTGTGGCACTGCACAGCATTCTCTATGTGTTTTAATCTTTGCTACTCTTTGTAACTTATGTTCTATTATGGTCCCTTCTCGCATTGCCTGGCACAAAGTAGGCACCAATAAATATGTGTTGAATAGATAATAGAATTCTCAATATTTAAAAGAAAAACTAAACATATATATATATATATATATATACACACACACACACACACACACACATATATATATATATATATACTCAGCACCTAGTAAACACTTGATGACTCAGTTATGACTCTGTGGCACTACACAGCATTCTCTATGTGTTTTAATCTTTGCTACTCTTGTAGCTTATGATCTATTATGATCCCCTGCCACATTGCCTGGCACAAAGTAGGCTCCCAATAAATATGTGTTTGATAGACAACAGAATTCACAATATTTAAAAGGGAAACTAAAATTAATGTGGGCAGATATTTGAGCCTGTGTCACAAAGGTAGTTAGTGTAGAGCAGAGTTTTGATGGATGTCTGTTTTGCCATTGATCACAAGGGTTTCATCAGCATATGAAATCTCTCCCCAGCCAACTTACCAGCATGGATAAGAGAGGGTATTCTTCTATAAACATCTACATTTCCCTTTCTCACTTGTTTCTCTACTGTTTTTTTTTTTAAATACTCCTTCTCTGTGTTGCAAAAGGCATTTTTATTATCTTTCATTACCTTCTTTCTCTCTCTGGGCTTCTAAAATTGCCTGCTCTCTTGTTTTATACCAGTATTTTCGCTAATGTGACTACATTGGGTGACTTTTTTTCTTCTCTCTTCTCTAGATCAATAGTCTCTATCCCCTCACCTGATAATGCCACCAGCCTTTATTTTCAAGTTTCTTAAAACCCTGGAGGGAAGAGCCATTTGAACGTCTTCCCTTTATAATGTTTTGTCTTTCTCCAAAGCAGAACAATTTCCTTTACTGTGGTGACAATTTTATCCTTTCTGATGCCCTATCTGCCAAAGTTTCTTTATCTATAGAGGCTACTACAGCCCTTAACCAGGTGCTAGGATGTTAAGAAAATTTAGAGATAATATTAGATAGTGAGCCTGGTGAGCTTCTATTGTGATTAGTGCCAGTATCCACCAAGGTTTTTATTACAGAATCCTGAGGGCATTTTACTGCAAGAAGAGTTCTGTCTTTCTTTGGATATCTTTTTTGTTGTTTTGACTTACATGAAGGGTGTGTTAACTCCAGGACTCCCTGATAGTGGGAAGGTAGGAGACTCATTTTCTTTGTGTTGGATAAAGAAAGGAAGAATCGCAAGGTGAGAGAACCACCACACAGCCAGTGCCACTTGTGATAAAATCTAGAGCAGCGGATACCACCCCTAGAATACCACAAGATAGAAAGAATGAAACTTTTTTGCATCACTTATCTTTATATTTTCTTAAACTTTCATAAGATCAAATCATATACCCTAATACTCTCCCTCTCTTAGAGAAAGGAAAATGTTGTCATCAGAGAAATAAAATGTCTACCATTACAAAGGAAAATGTAATGATCACTTATTGTATGCCCAGTGTTATAAACTGAATTGTTTTCCCAAAAAATTCATATGTTGAAGCTCTAATCACTAATGCCTCATATTATGCTTATATGAAGCCGCTAAAATGGGGAATTTAATTCAATCTAACAGGTGTCCTTATAAGAAGAGAAAATTTGGGCACAAAAAGAGATTTATATTTACCTGTAAACCAAGAATGGAGGCCTCAGAAGAAACCAACCCTGCTAACACCTTGATCTTGGACTTCCATGCTCCAAAATTGTAAAACAATAAATATCTGTTGTTGAAACAATGCAATCTGTGGTATCTTGTTATGGTAGCTCTGTCAAACTAATACAGTCTGCTGTGTGACACTGGGTATGCTATTTAACACACCGAACTTTGGTTTTCTTATTTGTAAAATTGAGATAAGAATAGAACTTTACTCAGGATGGTTTTAGGGTTAAATGATTTTTTAATTTATTTTTATTTTAAAGATGTGAGGTACAATTCAGGATTAAGTATACAAGTGGTCATTGCGTGCAGGTAAAGTTTGGGCCTCCCTTTGGTCCCCACTTCGCCTGATTTGAGACCAGCTACCCTGATTGATGTTGTGTACACACACACACACACACACACACACACAAACACACACACACACACACCCCCGCTCCTGGCAGTGTCCTGCTACTGCCAATCCCTTTCTTTTTTTTTGTAGAGACGAGGTCTTACCAAGTTGCCCTGGCTGGTCTCGAACCCGCAGGCTCAGGCAATCCACTCGCCTCAGCCTTCCAAAGTGCTGGGATTTCAGGCTGAGCCACCGAGCCCGGCCATTGCCAATCCCTTTCTTATAGTATTATGGTAAATGTGCAGGGTTCACTTATGAGTGAGAACATGTGGTACTCTGTTCTTTGTTTCTGTGATAGATCACTGAGTATGATAGACTACAAATCTATATGAGTTGCTGCGAAGTCCACAATTTTGTACTTCTTTACGACTGTGTAATATTCCATCATGCATATGTACCACATTTATTTATCCAGTCCACTTTTGATGGGCAGCACAGTTGGTTCTGTGTTCTTGCGATTGTGAAGAGTGCTGCAATAAACATGCATGTGCAGGTACCTTTTTGGTAGAATGATTTGAGTTCCTCTGGGTATATTCCCAGTAGGGGGATTGCTGGGTCATATGGAAGGTCAATTTCTAGTTCTTCTAGAAATCACCACACTGTTTTCCATAGAGTTTGAACTGGTTTACATTCCCACCAGCAGTGTAGAAGTGTTCTCTTTTCTCCACATCCTCACCAGCACATATTGTTTTAATAAACTAACATGTATAAAGCACTTAGCACTATACTTGGCATGTAGTAAACACTTGATAGGGTTTGATATTATCAGAGCATTGTATGCCATGACATCCAATTCTGACAACACTCTCTGGGACAATGTAGAGTTTCAATAATTATTTGATAAATGTATAGAGAGATGGATGGATGGATAGATGAATGGATGGATGACTGCCATAAAAATTTAGAAAATGAAAAACATTTCTTTTTTTTCTTTTTTAATAATTATTTTATTTGATTTTTTAAATGTGGGGTACAAATGAGAGTTAGGTTCATACATGGTGATTATACAGGTAAAGTGTGGGTACCCTTATTGATGTTATGTGCCCCCCTTCCCCTGGCAGTGACCCACTACTGCCAATCCCTTTCTTATAGTATTATGATAAATGTTCAGGATCCACTTATGAGTGAATACATGTGGTACTCAGATCTTTGTTTCTGTGATAAATCACTGAGTATTATAGACTGTATGTAGTTCTATCCAGATTGATGCAAAGTTCATAATTTTGAGAAACTAACATTTCAGAGATAAGAGCTGATGACTGTCAAGTGGAAGTCTAATGTATACTAAATGTTTACCTTAATTCCTAGAAATTAGTAAAATGATGGTAATAATGATGTTAACAATAAAAGCAGTTATCAGTGTACCCTTTATTCAACATCTATCAGGTATTTGTTACCTATATTACTACACAATTGAACATTGGCTATCATTCCATGTTTAGGTAGGACACAGACTTGGAGAGAAGCAACCTGGGCTTGCCCAATATTTTAGAACTCACAGGACCTGAATCTGGATTTTGAATTTAATTTTTTTTTTACAAAGTTATGCTGCTAAGTACTTATTAAGCGATTCCTTCTTTCTTGTCCTCTTCCAGTCCTGCTTCCTAAGATGATTAAAATTGCTGACCTTAGTTTGATAAATGACATCATCAATTTTTTGAATCATTCCATTTTCAGAATCACAGAACAGGTGAACTTAAAATGCCATTCCCAGCTTTTTGGTAAGATCTTGCATGAACCACAGGAAAACTTGGCAGTGACCTGCCATTATCTCAAATAGGTGTGGCTATGGTTCTTCTGCTGCCTGCTTCCTCGTCATCCCCTGCATTCATAATGATGGATTGTCTACTCTGTGGTGGTCACTCTGCTGCTAGGGTTCTATAATAAACTACAGAGAAGTGAGATATGTCCATGGCTTTTGAAGTGTGAAACAGTAGACAAAACTGCTATTCCTAAAAGCAGTTGGAATGTGCTCGTTCCTTTGCTGAACAGATAAATAGGTGCACATAATTTTTTAAAATTTAAAAATTTACCCAAGGTCACAGAGCTGAGGAAACCATGTGACCAAAATTTAAATACTAGAAGGCCCTGCTTACTCTCTATTGTGTCTCTGTTGTAAGTTATGATGAAAATTTGTTTTGTATTTCTCTTAACTGGTACATCTAAATCTAAAGGCAAAAGTGGTCAGGAATGTACACAGTAGGTAACACAGTGACAAATGCATCTGCAGCATATCCACTTCCCAAGGAGTATGGATTCCTGCATAGAGTGCATCTGCAGCAATTAAAGGATCAGTTGATGCCCTTGTCTTTTCGGTTGTGTGGTTCTTAGTAGCCTTAAGTTTGGAGTTTTCTCACTGGACAGTGAATTTAAACAGCCTAGGTGTGGGCTGGAGCCTCTCAGTATTTTCTGTGTTCTAGGCAGCCCCTACTAGGTGTGCAGATCATGCATTCTGAATGTAATAGTAACTACACACCCTCCCTGGACAGCAGCCTCTTCAGCCTCTCCCTTCTTGCTCTTCCTGATATGCAGTTTTTCAGAAACTCAGCATGGACTCTGGGTCATAAATCACAGCCAACTTGGTGGCATTAGCTCCCCTCCAAAGGTACACACATGGCAGGCTCCCCTCTGCTTTGCAGAGAGGCTGCCTGAGAATCACGTTGCTTCTGCATTATAAATCAGTACCAGGCTTGTGACAGCATTCTGACAGCAGGACAATTATTGTCCTGGAATAAGAAATGCAAATTTCTCTTCCTTCATTACGAAGGCAACCAACAGACTTATTCTATGATGTTGATCAATGACTTTAATCTATAACTGCCTTCTTCCTCTCAGCTCAGGATGGAGGCAGTTTTTGATTTCCCTAGGTGTCATGTGAGTCATTTGGGCCACTTTGAAAGAGTGGCTATTAAAATGGTAGGTTTTGAAGGAAAATTTTAATTGTAACTATGAAAACCAAATCCTGGAGGCTTCAAACCTTAGAAACCATGTGACCTTGACAATTTAGTTGGCTTCTCTACATTGATTTCTCATATGACAAACACAGACAAAAATACCCATGGCAGAAACTGGATTGCTTCTGTAAGCTGGAAGAATTGCTCATTTTGTGTCTACTAGACTGTCTTTAGTATTTCTTGGCCAAAGTGGTTAGGTAAGAAGTAATGAAAATGTGAATTCATACTAATGAATCAATCAAGGCACAGGAAAAATCTGAATAGATGCTTTACCAAGAGATTGTGTAACTTTATTTTTCACATGGTAATTGACAAGCAGATCTGGCTAAAGAAAAGATGGATGATAACATTAGAGGAAAAGGAGACCAGCATGAACTGCACACCTGCTGGGTTTCAGTTATAGCACAGAACTATCACCACATGTAAATTACATCCATTATCCATCATTTCCCTTAACCCAAAATGAAGTCTCTGAATTATTTTAACAATATTGGTAAGCAGGTTATAGAAAGACATATTCTATCTATAAGTTATGTATGGTTTACATAAGATTACAATTTTGGTGCATGAATTCTGGGTGTTGAAAGAAGATATATGGTTGAAGAAATACATTTGAGATCCCATCAACATGGAACATAGATGCACCCAATACTTTGGAGTAATTAGAGGACTGGAGACCATAAAATGTCCAAAGTGTGCCAGGAGGAGAGAAGAACACAAATCAACCACTCTGAGAGCAAAGCTGCAATGGCTTTCTCACAACTTTATCTTGCCTAATAACGTCACAACTGTCTATTAAGGAATATTGTTTCAGTACTGATCCTAAACTGTGCCCTTATGTGGACGTCCTATTTTCTATCTATCTAGGGACATCATAAAGTTGATATAATTTATGAGAACTGAATGGTTTATCTTCCTAACATTACACCAGAAACTCAAGCGGGCTTTGCAACAAGGAAAATCCTTGCAGTACTTAAACTCCTGTTGCATCTTGTTGCAAGAAAGCTTATGTATTTCTGTAAGAGCTCACACAACCATCAAGACTAGAAATATTCTGGCTTTCCTGGATGATGTGGGATCAGTGGATCACAAAGAAAATGAATGACACAAAAAGGCCTGGTCAAAACTCTGGATAAAAGAGCCTTATAAACAGAGAAGTTATTTGCAAGCACTCTCCACTGCCAACTAGCTGGTCATGATGAATAATAGGACAATAAATTGTAAATATATATGGGGAGGGAGTGAGGATAATAATTAAAAACTTCTCCTGAATCTCTGAAATTAAGAAGAAAATAATGTGACTTGTAGAGTAAACATTTGTATTCCCCACAAAATTAATATTTCAAAGCCTTAACTCCCACTATGATGGTATTTGGAGATAGGAGCCTTTAGGAGGTAATTGAGGTTACATGAGATCATGAGAGTGGGACCTTCATGATGAAATTAGTACCCTATAAGAAGAGACACTAGTGATCTCTCTCTCTGTACTCATGCATATACAGAAAAGAGGTCATGTGAGCATGTGGTGAGATGGCAGTCACAAGTCAAGAGATCAATCATCAGAATAAAATCTACTCTGCTAAAACCTTGATCTTGTTTTTAATTCTCTAGAACTCTGAGAAATACATGTCTGTTGCTCAAGCCATCCAGTCTGTCAAGCTATCCTGCCTGAGCAGGGTAGGAAAGTGACTATTACAGCTATGTCTAAAATCATCATTCTAAGTTCTTGCTTGTGAAAAATTAATTTTAGATTTTATTTGACAGTGGCATAGAACAGTTGAATAGAGAACTCAGTGGACATTTAGCAAAATATTCTGATATGCTAAAGAGCAAGTGTCTCACTTCAAACATTTTTTTAAGGAAGAAAAGTTTATTTAAAAGTAAATTAGAGAAAGAGAAGGGAGAGAGATTTACCTCCCCAAGGTGGGGGAGGGGGCCAAAACCAGTAAGCATGGTGATGCCATAGCTCAAAGAGCACATAGCCACACCAGTCTAACAAGGCAATGGCCGCTGGTTGCTTATGGTTGAGTCCTTTTAACCATTCCCCTTGTTGGGAGAAGATCATTAAGGTGATTAGGTGGTGGTCTGCTCCACGTCATAATGAAGGGGCAGGCAAGCACAGGTACTGTCATCAGGTGATGGACAGCAGGCACATGGGCTAGTCACATGATTGCTGCCATGGTGGGGTTTATTCATGTCTTGTAGGTCACAAAGGGCCGATTAGGTTAACCTGGGAAGTTTGGGCCTATAGGGCTTTTTTTTCTGCAAGAGACTTGTTAGACATTTGCAATTCACAAACTCAGACATTTGCAATTCACAAACTCCTTGACCAAAGGTGGTCATATTATCACTTTCATGACTTTGGTCAGCCAAAGGGTGATCTTTGATCTTCGGCCTTGACAAGGAACCTAAAAGTTTACTAGAGATTATTATGCTAAACCATGAATTGAAAGGTTGGGCTGTCCTGGTCTTGCATCTGATAGAGATTTGCCGAGGGGGGATGGGATAGGCTGCTGCTTGTTCTGCAGTAGAATGTCCAAACACTTTCTGATGATTATACTGAGGCAAAAAGACTAAACTAAGAATAAGCTAAGTTTCTTCCAGGTTTCTATAGGTACCACCTTTCAAGTAAGTCCCTATGAAGCGCTTAGAAACTGTCTGGTCAGTCCAGGCTGCTATAACTAGAATACCATAGACTAGATGGCTTAAACAAAACACATTTATTTCTCACAGTAACAGTTCTGGAAATGCAATATCATGATGCTGGCAGAGGGTGAGGGAACTCTTCCTTATTTGCAGATGGCTGTCTTCTTGTTGAATCTTCACACGGCAGAGAGAGAGAGAAAGGATGCGAACTCTCTCGTGTATTTTCTTTTCTTTTCTATTCTTTTTATTAGAGATGGGGTCTAACCATGTTGCCAAGTTGGAATGCAGTGGCAATTCACGGTTGCAACCATCGTGCACTCCAGCCATTGTGTCTTTTCATATAAAGGCACTAATTCCATCCACGAGGTCTTCACACCCATAACCTAATCCCCTCCCGAAGGCCCCATCTCCAAATACCATCCCACTGGGGATAAGGGCTGTAGCACTTGAGTTTGTGGAGGACACACACTTTCAACCCCTAGCAGGAACATTTTCCCTTTTAAAAAGTACAGCTTTATGCTTCTTGATTGGGAAAACTGTTTTCATGGATTCCTTTCCTCAGCACATAGCAATTGCTCACCTTCTGTGTGCTGTGCTAGGTGCTTGGTAGCTAAAAAGCCAGCTAAACCAAGCCCTATTTGATGTGTCACATACTGCTACTGACCGACGTCAGATTGAACACACTTTAATTGAAATTTTGACTCCTTCCAGTTCGTCTGGACAACCAGTTGCCAGGCACAGGGGAATCTCCTTTGCACTACAGTCTCTAGAAGTTTTTTGGCTCCTGGCCATCACACTTAGCTTGGTGTAGAGCTTTCTTTACCTGAGGGCAAAACCCTCCTGTGAACTGGATGGCCTAGGGAAAGAGCAGGACCCTGGGGTCATGAGGGCCATGGACTCCTGGCTGATGATGTCCCTGCCTGGGGGCGGTGTCCCTAGGGAGACATTTCCTTCATTGACAGACGCATATCAAATTTCGTTTCCTCTTTCCTGTCGTAGAGAGCCTTCAAAGCGTTACGTGACATCTTTTTTATAGGCAGACTTTAGGCTGGAAAGAAAAGAAGGCAAAAGGAATGCAGCTACAAATCGAAAGAACATGTAGGCTTCCAGGAAAAGGTGGGCATTTTGTAAGTGGCTACGACTGCAGGGCTCTCATGAAAAGATGCCTTTGCACATCATATAGACAGCAAAGAAGTCACAGAAGGACCCCTGTATCTTCTCAAAAAGCAAGAGGGCATCTTCTAGCACTTCAAGCCCATTGAAATGTATCACGAGTACTCTTTTGACATATCATGAGCCTGAAACTGAAGGACACATCCCAGTCACATCTAAGGCCTCACGGTTTTGTTCTCTGGCTCTGAGATGGACAGTAGTGGAGAGGAACTTATGACGATGCCTCACATCACTACCCCAAAGTGGGTAGGATGGTTTAAGGTGCCAGGAAAAGAGATGAAAAAATTCTGAGAGAGGAACAGTACTGATATGATAGGTATAAAGTAACACTCAAAAGAAAGTTAAGTAGGAAAGAATTAAAGGGAGAGAAATCATTTTTAAAAACCAGCCACTTGGATTCTATAACACTGAGTGATCTTTCACAGAAACAAAGAACTGAGTATCACATGTTCTCACTCACAAGGGGACCTTGAACAATTATCGTAATACTATAAGAAAAGGATTGGCAGTAGCAGGAAACTTCTGGGAGGAGGGCAGAG
>CAUYQG010202084.1:0-15137 GCA_963574415.1 Tarsius wallacei | reverse complement strand
CAACTTAAAAATAAATAAATAAATAAATAAATAAATAAATTACAAGGACAATAAAAATCAACCTGGAAACTACAAGCTAGTTTATTTTGCCCTTGTCCAATAAGATTCAAAGGCTTGCTAAATTGAGAATTGATTAACCAAGTAAAAGAGTAAGCTAATCCAAATAAAAGGACCTTTTCATAAAGAAAGTGACAAATGGGTTTCCCTAGTCAAACCTAAGATCTCTTCCACCTAACAATTATCCACTTTTTTTGGACTCAAAAATCCTTTTGAGATGTAGTACAAGCTTCATCATTCTCAGAAAATAAGATGCTAAACTGGCAACCTATTAATTCTGGAGTGCAGATCAAGATGTTGCCTGGAAATATTCCTTCTGGAAACCCTGCAAGTATTTAATCAGTCACCGCTCTCTCTATATAGGAGTCATGGTTAGCAGAAATGCTCATATAAATGGCTGCAAACATCTAAAGCTAAGAATAAGATACATATAATTTTTAGGGAAGACAGAACTCTGAAACTCTCTGCCTGTCTTGATTTACAAGGCTGAGTTCTGAAGCTTTGATATATAATTATTGGCATAATTCCTATATATACTATAACAGTAGCAGGTAGCTAGTTTACTGGAACAGTCATTAATATGTTAGTTAAATGTGCTAAACCTTTAAGATGAATAAAACTCACATGAAGAAACCAGCCAAAATGCTGATTTCTGGGCTATATCCCAGATTTTTTTATTGATATGTAATAATTTACAAATTTGTAGAGTACATATCAGTTTTTGCTACATATATAGAATGTATAATGGTCAAGTTAGAGTATTTCGTGAATCTATCACCTTGGGTACCTGTCATTTTTATGTGTTGATATCTATTTTGAGTTCTCTTTTCCATAATAGTGAGACTAAGTATGTCACCCTACTCCAATATCAAACATTAGAACTTGTTTTTACTCTCTAACTGTATGTTTATACCCATAATTAACTCTCTTCATGTATTCCCCTGCTTGCCACACTTCTCAGTCTCTGATATCTATTGCTCTAATCTTCATGTGTATGAGATCAAGCTTTTTGTTGTTGTTGTTGTTTTACCTCTCACATATGCGTGAGAATATGTGGTAATTGTCTTTTATTTCTTCCTTGCTCATTTCACTTAGTATAATGACCTCCAGTTCCATCCTTGTTGTTGCAAATGGCGTGATGTCATTTTTTATGACAGAAAAGTATTTTGTTGTGTATACATAACGCATTTTCTCTATCAATTTGCCCATGTATAGACACTTAGGTTGATTCTATACCTTTGCTATTGTTGTTAATGGTGGTGTGATAAAAATGTGAGAACAGGTACTACTTTGACATACTGATATTTTTTTTTTCCTTTGGATAGATTCTCAGTGGTGGGATTTCTAGATTGTATGGTAGCTTTATTTTTAGTTTTTTTAGTTTTTTTGTCTTTTTAGACATCTCCACACCATTTTCCACAGTGTTTGTGCTAATTCACATTCACAGTGTATGAGTTCCCTTTTCTCTGAGTCTTCTCCAACATCTGGGTTTTTTTGTCTTTTTATGAATAACCATTTAAACTGTGATAAGATCATTGCTCATTATGGTTTTGATTTGCATTTTCCGAATGATTAATAATGTTGAGTATTTTTCATATACCTGTTGATGATTTGTCTATCTTGTTTTTCAAAATGTCTGTTCATGTCCTTTGCATATCTTTAATGGGATTGTCTTTTCAATGTTGAGTTGTTTGAGTTTTTTATATATTCTCAAAATTAATTTCCTGTCAGATGAGTAATTTGCAAATATTTTATTCCATTCAAGAGGTTATCTCTTTACTCTGTTGATGTTTCTTTTGTGGTACAGAAGCTTTTTAGTTTAATTAAATTTAATTTGTCTATCCTTGGTTTTGTTGACTGTGCTTTTGAGTTGTTAGCCATAAAAATCTTTGCCTAGATCAATGTTTTGAAGAGTTTTCCCTGTTTTATTCTAATAATTTGACATTTTCAGACCTTGTGCTTAAGTTTTTAATCCATCTTGAGTTGACTTTTGGATATGGTGAAAAATACAGGTCCACTTTCCTTTTTCTGCATATGGTTATCCAGTTTTCCCAGTACCATTTATTGAAGAGAATGTTCTTCCCTCAATGTATGTTCTTGGCAACCTGGACAAAGATCAGTTGGCTGTAAATAAGTGAATTTATTTCGGGATTCTCTATTATGTTTCATTGGTCTATGTGTCTGTTTTTATACAAATAGCATGCTGTTTTGATTACTATAGATTTGCAATAAATTTTGAAGTCAAGCATGTAATGATTTCTCCAACTTTGTTATTTTTGTTCAGAATTACTTTAACAATATGAACTTTTTTGGTTCTATATAAATTTGATGATTGGTTTTTCTATTTATGTGGAAAGTGGTATTTTTTACAAGGATTGCATTAAAAATGTATATTGCTTTGGGCAGTATGGTCACTTTAATGATATTGATTCTTCTGATACATGAATGTAGGATGTCTTTCCATTTATTTGTATCCTTTTTATTTCTTTCATCAATGTTTCATAGTTTTCCTTGTTGAAGTTTTTAACATCATTGGTTAAATTATTCCTAGCTTTTTTGTAGTTAATATAAATGGGATTGCCTTTATAAAATTTTTTTTCTCAGCAAATTCATTATTTGTGTAGAGAAAAGCTATTGCTTTTTCTATGTTGATTTTGTATCCTGCAATTTTACTAATTCATCAGTTCTAAGAGATTTTTAGCAAAGTCTTTTGTTTTTTTTTCTAGATATAAGCTCATGACTGCAACATGGAACAATTAGACTTCCCCTTTTTCAGTAGTGATGACTGTTATTTCCTTATTTTTTGCTTAATTGATCTGGTAGAACATCAAGTGTTACATTTAATAGGAGTGGTTCATTTTTTGTCTTATTCTAGTTCTTAGAGGAAAGACTTTCAATTTTTCCCCATTCTGTATGATGTTAGCTATAGGTTTACTGTATATGGTTTTTATTATTTTTAGGTATACATCTTTAATGCTAATTTTGTTGAGAGTTTTTATTATGAAGAGATGTTGAATTTTGTCAAATGTTTTCTTCTACATTTGCTGAGATGATTGCATGGTTCTTCTACTTCCTTCTATTGATAGAATGCATTATTGGTTGATTTGCTTGTGTTGAACCATCCTTGCATTCCTGGAATAAATCTCACTTGATCAGTTATATTATCTTCTTGATGTGCTGTTGCGTTCAGATTGCTAGTACTTTGCTAAGGATATTTGCATCTATGTTCATTAGAAATATTGGCCCATAGTTTCCATTTTTTGTTGTGTCCTTGTCTGGTTTGATAATTAGTGTAATCCTAGCATTATAGAATGAGTGAGGGAGAATTACCTCCTCTTGAAATTGTTAGAATAGCTTAAGGAGGATTGGTATTAGTGTTTTTTTTGTAGGTTCATTAGAATTGGCCTGTGAATCCATCCAGACATAGATTTTCTTTGTTGGACGACATTTTATTATTGATTCAATCTTTCTACTCATTACTGGTCTGCTCAGGTTTTCTATTTCTTCTTGATTCAGTATTGGTAGGTTGTATGTGCCCAAGAATTCTCTATTTCCTCTAGGCTTCCTAGTTTTTTTCACATATAGATGTTTATAACAGTCCCTGATGATCCTTTGTTTTCCCATGGTATCAGCTATAATGTCTCCTTTTTCATTTCTGATTTTATTTGGATCCTCTCTCTTCTTTTTTGTGTTAGTCTAGTTAGCAATTTTTCCGTTTTATTTTTCTTTTCAAAGAACCAATGTTTTATTTCATTGATACTATTTTAGTTTATATTTTGTTTAGTTCTACTCTAATCTTTATTATTTCTTTTCTTCTGCTAATATTCTGCTTAGTTTGTTCTTGCTTTTCTAGTTCTTTTATGTACATCATTAGTTTATTAAGAATATTTCTTTTTTTAATGTAGGTGTCTATTTCTACAAACTCTCTTAGCAGTGATCACTCAGGAGCATATTGTTTCATTTTTATGTATCTGTGTGGTTTTCTAAGTTCCTCTTGGTATTGTTTTCTAGTTTTATTCCGTAGTTGTCAGAGAAGATAATTGATATGGTGTCAGTTAAAAAAAATAATACTGCTCACCCACTTTTAGCAGCAGCAGCAGCACTACAACATTGCACAGCGAGAGAAGGACTCTCCTTTTCATGCATAAACTTGCATATGGAGACCACATGCCAGTGGAAGGTGCAATCAACTTCTCACAGTCCCAGAAAGGCAGTATTGCAACCTACCCACCCAACTTCTCATGGCAATCTCAGCAGTTGTGCCTGTAGTGGTGTGCAAAGACAAAAGAGGAGTTTCACTATCTATGCATGAGCCCAAACACAAAAACCTCTTTGCCTGTGAAAGGAGATCTCACTGTCTACTTGCAAAACTGAGCATAGTTTGTGCCACTGCTACAGGAAGAATTGCTTCTCATGGCCCCAGGCAGGGAGTGCTCAGGATCTGGTAAGTGTGCAATTTGGTTTTCTTTGTCCCAAGAACCACCTTTTTCATGCATTGCACTGTTTTTTTGTTTGTTTGTTTATTCATTTGTTTTCCCAAAGAGTAGTACTCCTTCTGGGTTAGAGTACTAGGGGCCCCACAGCATCCTTGGATCCAGCCAGTGCTGTTCTGCTATAGTCCTTTTGGTGTACACTGGGGGATTTTGGTGAGGGTTCCCAGGATGTGGAGATATGAGAGCGGAGGTTACCAGATAGGATGCAGTCTTGTGATGTCTGTACTCTAACAATGGTGCTCTGTTATAGCCACTTAGATCTCAATAATGAGAATGACCAAGAGTAAGTTTCCTGTCTAGTACAATGCCCTTGTGGGCTCCCCAAGTCACTCTCCATTGTAGTGTCATTATTGTATAGGTAGAGGAACTTTCCAGTTGTTTGGATTACTGTAGTCTGCAGTGGGAATGTGGACTACAAAGTTCTCTTACACTTTCCCTGCAATACTGAGCCCCTCTGGGCTTCCAGCAAATTTCAGCCAAGCTGGACATTTACTTTTTTCTTCTTCTGTGCCTCAGGTGTATTATGTGACTTGTCTGTTGGACTCTAGTGTTTTCCTAAATGTTTTATTTGAGGTGTGATTATCTATTCACAATTTTGATTCTTCTTCTGGAGAGGACTGGTTTCTGGTGTCTTTAGTCAGCCATCTTGAACCAGAATTCTATATACCCAAATTTTGTATTTGAATATTTTTTAAGGAGCTAGACATCAGCGTTTTTCACAAGCAGTGAAGGAGATGTAGATAGTTTACACAGCACATCTGAGCCAGCAAAAGATTGCCTTTTCTTAGTACATGTGGTTGCAAAAGATGCTGGCTGCCATTTAAGGACAACATACTGGAGGGGAAAGAATTTTAAAAGGTTGCTGGGTGGGCTATTGTACATGTATATCATATGGTGTAGAGCTGAAGACACCTTCGAAAGGGGATTTCCTTGCCTGTTAGAATAAACATCTATGTTACTATTCATAAATTTTGGGAAAAAGTGGTTACATAACAGGGGAGCAGGAAAAAACAGATTAAGAGTGGGGGATTGTCAGAGACATGTGAGAGGGGAGGGTCCGTGGATACAGCTAGTTAGTGACAAAGCTGTATTTGAAACTCAGCTAAAATCTCTCTTCAAATCCATGCTCTTAACTATTGTACTAATGGTTCTTAAACTTATGGAATGTACGGATCATGTAGAAAACATGTCAAAATGAACATTTATAAAATCTGCTGCTGGAGATTCTTATTCAAGAAAGTTGAAAAGGAGTAGAGGTGATCTTTATAAAAGTAAACTTTGCATTAGATATATTATATACCCAAAGCTAAGCTGCTGTAATTAAGAATCCCCAGAATAAAAGACATAGTTCATTTTTCTCTCATTTACCTTTTCATAGATAAGTGCTGATCCATGGTAGATAGGTGTTTCTGATCTGCAAGGTCATGTGGACACCTAGATTCTTTATATGTTGTTGCTCTGCCACATGCCAAGTATTGTCTTTGTCTGCAGGGTTTAAGGTCTTGTTCAACAGCTACCCACAGAAAGGAAGGATGAGAGGATGCAAGAAATTTTCTTTTAAGGAAGCTACACAGCACTATACATATAATTTTTGCTCACATAGCATTGATGAAAATTTAATCACATAACCACACTAAGCTGAAAGGGGAGCTTAGAAATGTAATTTCTAGGTAAATAGCCATGGGCACTGCTAAAACATGAATGGATATCTATTAGTAAAATGAGGAAAAGGAGAATGGATATTGGGGGAGAGCCTGCAAATTCTGCCATCATAGACTCATTAAAAAAAACTGAATGTTTATAAAATACCTTATAGGAAGTCAATTCTATTAAAGTGCTTCAAGAAATAGCAGTGAAAAGCCTGGTTGTTAGCAAAGACCCTGAGTAAATCTGTAGAAGCAAATTGATTTTAATTTCAGAATCTTTAGATCAGTTCTAATAATTGAGACTGGTATTTAAGAAGAAAAAAGAAGAAGAACAAAACCCACCCCAAGGACTCTACAACAAAAGACACATTAGTTTGTAAAACAGGTTCTAAAACTCATCTGCTGAATTTTCACACCTGATAGGGTCTCATTCCCAAAGCTCTTGACACTGGAAAATAAATTAGGAGCTATAGAAATACAAATAAAGAGATCACATGCAAGTGGAAAAGCTAAAAAAAAACTTATTGAAAGAAGTTACACTTGAAATATATCTTAAAAGATGGCTAGAATTTTGGCAAGTTGAGTCAAAAAAGACAGTTTTCTAGTTCCATTTCAAGAAAATAACATGACAACATGAGAAGAGAAAAACAAAGAAAGAAAATATGAGGCATTCTCAATGATTTCTAATTTAATTCAAATAAATTTTAGAATAACTTCAATGAAAAAGTAGATATTTAATAATATGACTGAAACAAACAATAACAGCATGTCTTCTATTGTTTATCTATTTGTGTATTAATTTAATTTTTCATGAATTAAGAATGAAATAACACACATGAAACTAAATTCAATGTTCTACTGACTTGACACCAAGAGACATACATTCTCTAGAAAATTAAAGAGGGGAAAGGTTAAACACACAAGAGATCCAGCTTAACTAGGTTTCTCCTAAATATTAATAATCATTAAATTATTTCCCTTGCACTTTTGAATTTGTGCAGTGGACATCAATTCTAATGCCTTTTTTCCTAGCTTTTGATTCTATATAATCCAAATGGTAACATTTTAATATACTATTTTTGATATATGAATATGCAGTTCATCTTTATTAATATTTTCAGTCACTCAGTGAAGAAGCTATGTAACAGAAATACCTGAATTTCATGACTGTTTTAAGAGCTAGTGTGACAGTAGCTAGGGGCAAAGCGCAAAATGTTGCAGAAATTTTCAAATGTTCTAGTCTTCACTGATGTAAGATTCACACACCACCTTTCAAATTTTATTCTTTCTTTCTAATGTATTAATTCAACTTCCTTTTCATAAAGCATTTCTTTATATGTACTTACATCATTCTTAAAAAGCATACCATGAACTATTCAATCATCACATGAATAAGAGTAGAAAAAATTAAAGCCATTCAAGTTAAATTTCTGAGTTAGTGATATCAGAAATATTATCAGAAATATCCATACTTTCTAATTTGGTATTTCTGAAGTAGAAAGATGACATTGATGGTCAACTGCCATGCACTGTATTTGCTTCTATAGCATAACATGCACTTTGGATTCACACAAACTGGAGTTCAAAACCTTTGTTTGTCACCTGTTAGGCTGTGTCTCTGGGCAAGTTACTTCAACTTAGGAGAGATAATGCCTATAAAACAATTTACACGTTTCCTAGAAAATAATGTTTAATACACAGTGAGGCTTTTTTTTTTAGTAATTATAGATTGTATGTGAGAAATAAATAACAATTATTTTATGATTAAGATAGTTTGTAAATATGGGTGTTGCTTCAATTTTTTCAGCACCAACTTTTTAAAAATTCTAAAAACAGTGACAGATCTTAATATCATTTTCAGAATAGATAGTGATGGATATTATTTGCCCTATGGGCTGAATCTCATTTGCATCAGATATTTGAAATGGTTAAAATTAAATCATTTCTGTTACAATCAGAAATAAAATAAATCACTTGAAACACTGACTACTCTTTTAGAAAGCATTCATGTCAAATGAATCTCATTGTTTTCTTTTTCAAATGAGCTATTCCATTTTTTTCTTTGAAATAAATTTTCTCACTTTGTTTTAGACAACATAATATATTATACTACATTAAAATTTCAAATAATGTTAAAGATTTGAGATAGAACATGTTATAAAGTAGAGTATCTCATAGAAAAGCTTATAGATAATCAGAGTATCAGTTTGATAGAATTTTAACTCCAAAATATATATTAAACATAAAGTGTATTGAATCCTTCAATGTGCCTTTAGCAGATATGCATACAGAATAAAATATTTTTGTTTACATTTTTCCCAAGAAAATTATTGCTCATTCAGCTTCCTGTTTTATCTATATACAAAGGGAAACCCAAAATAATGAAATTTATTTATTAAAAATTTTATGTTTATTTTTACATGTTTAAATTTAAGTCAACTTCAAAGTACTCTCTGTTTAATGCACTACAACTATGGAGATGCTTTTTCCACTGGTCAAAACAGTTTTTGAACGAATCCATTTTGATGCCTTTTAGTGCTTCTGCTTTTTTGTTTCACCTCTTCCACATTGGGAAAACATTTTCTTTTAAGGACTTCTTTTTAATCTGGGAAAACAAAAAGAAATGTCACTTGGGGTGAAATCAGGTAAATTAGGGAGGTTGAGGGCACAGAGATCATGCTGTTTGGGGTCAAAAACTGCTGAACACTCAGAGTGGTGTGGGCAGGTGTGCTCATAAATCACCCATCATAAAATCAGAAAATGCTTTTAAAGAATCTCCAAAAAAATTTTACTGAAGTATAATGAAGCCCCTCACAACAATGCTAGCTGATACATTGATGCTTATGAATTTCTAGAACACTCACCTAGTGAAGGAAGGCTACACTACAAGAGGCCCACCCTCCAAAAAATAATTTTTATTTTTTTGAATCTCTCCTTGTGTACATCATTTTTCAGTTTGGGTGGCTAAATTAATATACATCCTCTTTCAGAACTCCCCATCTAAAGGGAATATTGCTATGAACACTTCTCTGTGTTTCATTTTTAAGCATTATTTTCAAGTCAAAAAATTTTTAATACAGTGTGTAGAAAGCAATATACTAAATATCACACATGAGAGAGGAGAAAAGACTAAGGTAGTATGATGTAGTAGAAACAGATTGCTTTTGAAGTAGGACACTCTTGGTTCAAGTTTTGACTCTTGACATTTCCATGACTGTAACTATCAATAATGACTCACAAAAGATAATTTGATCTTAGAAAATGAAATAATGAATAGCAAGTATAAAGTAGATACTAATGCAATTAAGCCTATGGATCTCAAGAGAGCTCAAAGCTTTACAATTGCTTTCTACTGGTTAGAATCTTGGATGTTGGTAAGGGGCCTGATGGAATGAAATTAAAATGCTTTTCTATGATCTGCTAGGCTGTAGAATAGGAATGTCATGGAAAAAAAACAGATTTATAACTCCCCATTATAGCCTAATCTCCCCCAAGACCCAGAATTAATTGTAATAAAGAATAATCAATCATTTATCTATCTAAAACAAGGTTTTCTGCAATTGCAAAAACACGAGTTCCTCAATTTAGGGGCCATGTTCTATCAAAGATATGGTCAATTTGTGTATAAATTGGCATAATTGATTTAATAAAGAAACTACATAAAATTTTAAAAAATACTTAATGTTTATTATTTTCTTAGATTAGGTAAAAAAAATTAATTTATTTACTAAAACAAGACATAGCTATCTTCCCTAAGTAAGAATTGCACAAGCCAGGTTCGGTGGCTCAGCCTGAAATCCCGTGCCTTGGGAGGCTGAGGTGAGTGGATTGCCTGAGCCCGCGGTTTCGACACCCACCTGGGCAACTTGGCGAGACCTCATCTCTACAAAAATAAAAAAAAAATTAGCTGGGTGTGGTAGCGCGCCCCTGTAGTTCCAGCTACTTGGAAGGCTGAGGAGGAAGGATCGCCGGAGCCCCAGTAGGTCGAGGCTGCGCTGGCCGGGAGTGGCCACTGCATTCCAGTATGGGCAAGAGTGAGACTCCAACTTAAAAAAAAAAACAAACAAACAAACAAACAAAAAACAAGAATTGCCCAAATTCTTTCCAAAGTAACACTAAAATAGACACAGAAATGTTCTAGAAATATAGGAAATAACCTATAATTTATTATTTCTGTGCTGTGTTACTGGGAGTTTGGAAAAAGTGTGAAAGGGAATTTTACTTTAGCATTTTCTTTTTCTTCTTTTCTTCTTCTTTCCCTCTTTCTTTATGTAGATGCTTATATTAATCTTATTATTTAAAAAGTATTTAGTAAAAGCATGCAAAATTAGTGGGAAAGGAAAGATGATTCAATGCCTAGTTTGGAAATATTAACTCTCTATAGGAAAGAATAGTATTGTATATCTTGATTGCATCAAATGGCAAAAATTGAATTCTATATAGATTTAAAACATCATCATATAAAACAAAATTTCAAGCTATTTTAACATTATATAAAAAAAAAATACTTTATGGTCTCTGGCTGGGGAAGGGCTTCTTAAACAAAAACCTCAAAATGCACAAGTCATAAAGAAGAAAACAATTTAACTATATAAAAATTCAAAATATTGGGAAAGCAAAATTATAACAAAATTTTAGTTAAAACAAGATTTACACTTCTAGCCATAATAAAGTAATGAGAGTTAAGCTTACCAGCTCACCATAAACAACTAGAAAAGTGGAATAAATACTGTGTTTGAAACTATTTTTCATTTAGACGGAGGCAGCACAGGACTGTTAATCTGATGTAAAGGTGAACAGAAGAGGATAACTTTATCACTGCCCAGCTTTCTGCTTTGTCACATTCCAGACCACAGTTCAAGAAGGAAGAACCCAAGCAGAGCCTGTGGTCACTCTGAGTTGAGGAGATAGAAATTAGAATTCAGGGAGATTGCAGTGGCTTCAATTTGTGAGTACAGGAAGAAAGATATACAGAGCAAACTTTCCAGAAATATGCATACGAATCGCTATGAGTCTGTTGCTAAATATTAAGTTGAACATCCATATAGTGAAATTCCACAAAGTTGAGCAGAGAACAACTGTGTAGCTAAATCTGAACAATTTTCAAAACACATACAGTGATGAAATATATTTTATTTTTAACCATCCAGACTGTGGACTTCTTGTTGAAAAGTCAGAACAATTAGCAAAGGGTATGGTTTAGTAAAAGGGCTAAATTAGCTGTAAAATCACCACATAAAACCTTAAAATAGGACCCCAAAGGGTTCAAGCTGACTCAAGTAAGTTAAATGCCTGTGAAAACAAAGCTTTAGACTATGAAAAACTAATAAAACCCAGCACTACACAATGTAAAACTTTCAAAGGTCAGCATCTAAGAAAAATATACTATATATGTGTAGGAGCAAAAATCTTTTGCTCATAACCAGACCAAAAAAATCACTCAATGCAAATTAAAATTAACAAATAAGGAAAATAGCAGACAATAATTTTAAAAAGCTGTCACAGAATATATACCATAGAACGTAAATGAAGACACACACATAATGAGAGCAGCGAAGGACAAAACAAACAAACGAATTTAACCATAATATGAACTATAACAATTTGCTTATCCATTCACCTGTTGATAGGCATCTGGTCCCCTTACTTCCAGTTTTGTCTATAATATAAGTTTGCTATGACCATTTGTGGACAAGTCTTTGTGCCAACATATGTTCTCATTTCTTATATGAAAATAAAATAGCTAGAGGTAGAATTTCTGGGTCATGTGGTAATATATGTTGAACTTTATAAGAAATTACCAAATTGTTTTTCATTGTTCATTCCCTCCAGCAACGTATAAGTTGTTCAACGTAATTGACATCAATTGCTATTGTCATTATTTGTAACTTTATCCATTCTAGTGAGTATATAGAGTTTTTATCATTTAAATTTTTATTTCTCTGCTGCCAAATTGTATGTGCTTTTATGGCCATTAGAAAATCTTGTTTGGTGAATGTTTATTTAAGTACTTTGCTTATTTTTTAATTGAATTGTTTCTCTATTGACTTGTAAGCATTTTTGTATCATCTGGGTACAAGTCCTTTTTTAGACCTATGCAGTGTACATTTTTTCCCAATTAAATTGCTTGTTTTTTTATTTAACAGGGTCATTTGCATAAGAAAATTTTCAGTTAGAAATATTTTATTATTTTTTTTTCTCCTTTGGTTCATGTTTTCTGTGACATACCTGTGATATCTTTGCCTAAACCAAGGTCCAAAAGATATTTTTTTTTTCTAGCTTTTTGTCTAGAAGCTTTAGATTTTCAGTTTACATAGTTAGGTGCAAATTCAGTTAATTTTTATGAGATATGAATTGATATTTATTTATTTTTCCTGTTTCAGCACATTTTTTGAAAAGACTATCTTTTATCTGATGAATTACCTTGCTATTATTATAGAACATCAATGTGGGTCTAGTTTTAGATTCTATTCTGTTTCATTGATCTATATGTCTGTCCATATCCCATAACACGTGGTTGCAATGTCATAGCTCCTTCATAGGAATTTTCAAAATAAGTAGTCAAGTCTGCCAACTTTATTTTTGTTTCTCATAATTGTTTGACTATTCCGGCTCATTTGCAGTTCCATATATGTTTTTCAATGAAGGTATTAGTTTCTACAGATTATCTAGTACAATCATGTTAGAGATTGCAATGAGTCTATAAAATAGTTTAGAAAGTAGAGATCTTAAATATGAATCATGTGATCTATGAACACAGTAGTAGTTCCATTGATTTTTTTAAACATTTTTTCTCAACAATGTTATAGAGTTTTCAGTATATAAATATTAAATATATTTTGATAAAATTATGATTGTCAAGGTTTTTGATGCAACTGTAAATGTTTTGTTGTTTTAATTTCCAAATGTTTACTTAGATTTAACAGAAAGACACTTGGGTTTTTTATATTGATTATATATACTACAACTTCACTAAATTCACTTATTAGATCTGTCTTTTTTAGACATAATAATTTTCACATCTGCAATCATGTCACCTGTGGATACTTCATTTTCAATCTCTATGTCTCTTATTTATCTTTATTTCTTTATTGAACTGGCTAGAACCTTGAGTAGAATGTTGAATAGGAACTGTAATACTGAATACTGTTGTCTTTTTCTTGACCTCAAGGGAAATGTATACACTGTTTCACAGTTAAATATGTTAGATGTGGGTTTTTCATAAATGCCTTTGTTGATTAAAACATTTTTGCTCTATTGAGTGGCTTTGCTGAATTTTGTCAAATGCCTTTTCTACATCTATTAAAATGATATAATGGCATTTTCCCTTTATTCTATTAATATGGTAAATTTACAGTAACTGATTTTTTTAATGGTAAACCAATCTTGTATTCCTGGTTATTTTGCTTTGTATTTTTGTGTCTGTATTCAAACACAATTACAATGTGTGTTACTTGTAATAACTTCATTTGGTTTTGATCTGGAACCAAAAATTTATTTGGAAATTATTATGGTTCCTCCTCCATTTCTGAAAGAGTTTGTGCAAAGTTATGTTTATTTTTCTCTTAAATTCTTGACAAAATTTTACAGTGAAGCCATCTTAAGAACTAGAGCATTTATATATATATATGTGTGTGTGTGTGTGTGTGTGCGTGCACGCGTGCATTTATTACAAATGCAATTTATGTAATAAAATACAGTTCTGTTCAGATTATGCATTTCTTCTGTGTCAGTTCTTTACATTTGTCTATAAACTCCTTTAAGAAGTTTATAGAATTTATCAAAAAAATCCCTAGTACTCTCTTCTCATTCTTCTATTAGCTGTAAGATATGTAATGATGTTCCTTGTTTCATAATGATATTGATAATTTGCATCTTCTCTCTCTCTCTCTTTTTCTTTTTGTTAGTCTAGGAAGAGGCTTATTGATATTATTAACCTTTTTCAATAGCCACTTTTATGTGCCCTTAATTGAAAAATATTTGTTATCTTCAATTTCATTGATTTCTACTCTTCATTATTTTATTTCTTTTGGAGGTTTAATTGTATCTTTGTTTTCTTGTATTTAAGGGGAAAACTTAGATTATCGTTTTGATACTTTTCCTTGTAAACATTTTACAGTCTAATGTCAGCACCTGAACAGTTCTTTAGCCACATCACCCAATTCAAATATATGTTTTGATTTTTCATCTAGTCAACAGATTTTCCAGTTTCCCTTGGAAGTTATTTAATCTATGAATAAATTAGAAGTGTGTTTTTAACTTCCCAAGTATTGCAGGATTTTGAAGATTTATTGGAGGATTACTGATTGAATTCCTTTTTAATCAGTGGAAATACTTTTAGTGGTTTGCATTTATTTACATTTATTGAGAATTATTTTATTGCACAACACATAATGTAGATGTATTATGTGAAATTAAAAACAATACATAATCCTCTGTTGTCTGATGATTCTATAAATGTTGTTTAGCTCAAGTTGTTTGATAGTGTTGGTCATGTCAAAAACAAAGTGGGACATTGGTTAAAGTGATGAAAGCATTTTATTCAGTGACTACTGACAGCAAGCTTAGCTCTATTCATTTTTTTTCCTGCTTAGTCTAGCAAAAGATTTGTCAGCATTCTTGACTTTTTCTTTTTTTCTTTTTTCTTTTTTCTTTTTTTGAGTTGGAGTCTCACTCTGTCACCCAGACTGGAAGCGGCCACTGCAGCCTTGATCTGCTGGGCTCCGGCGATCCTTCCACCTCAGCCTTCCAAGTAGCTGGAACTACAGGCACGCGCTACCACGCCCGGCTAATTTTTTGATTTATTGTAGAGATGAGGTCTCGCCAAGTTGCCCAGGTGGGTCTCGAACCCGTGGGCTCAGGCAATCCACTCACCTCAGCCTCCCAAAGCGCTGGGATTACAGGCTGAGCCACCAAGCCCAGCTTCTTGACATTTTCAAAG
>CAUYQG010202078.1:0-10798 GCA_963574415.1 Tarsius wallacei | reverse complement strand
CGGCACTCCAGTCTGGGCTCAATCTTGAGACTCCAACTCAAAAAAAAAAAAAAAAAAAAAGAAAAAGTCCAAACCAGTTGTTTTGCAGTATGTTACTCTATTTGGGTTTGTCTGATCGTCTCTATAACTACTCTTACAATGTAAGAAGATAATAAAATCTTTGGTATGATTTATAGTATATAATTTCTACAGTTTTCCCAAAACCTGTAAAATATTAAAAATAAAAGCAATTTAAAAATTATAAGTATTAGATAATATGCCAACTCTCTATCTTTGTCATTGAGTTTGAGAAAATTTCCAGATTTAAATTTTTTACAAAGTATTTAGTCCATTTTCCATCACACTTTTGGATGAGAGATTGTCCCATGCATTGATGATATCTAATTCTCGCTTTGTCACAAGAGTTTGGACACAGAAAGATGGAAATAGGTGGGAGGAGAGATACAGAAACATACACAAAGTACTCAGATATTGACTACAAGTGCACAGATGTGTAAATAAAGTTCTAAAATGTCCTAGGGCAGAAGATTCACGCTACCTGGGAGGAATGGGAATCAGGCCGGAGTATTAAGGCAAGCTTTGCAATTGAGAAGGCCCTTGAGGCATGGTGGAAGGAGTTCAGTGTGGTGTTAACACGCTCAAGTATGAATTGCGCAGGCTTGAGTTTGAATTCAAGTGTGTCGTATTTAGTGAAATTCAATCGCTTTATGACTTGGTGTTTACTCTTCTGTAAATTGGTGATAAAAATACCTGTCTTGTAATGTTGTGAGGATTGAATAGGATAGTGGAGACACGTAACCCAAAGTAAGTGTTTAATAGATGACAGTTCTTACTGGGATCACTACTCAAAGGAGAGTGGTCGTGGTGGTTCTTTGCAGAGAGAAGAAGACACAAAAGAAAGGATGGCATGAACAGTGTGCTGGAGAACAGGGTGTTTTCCATTTGGTAGCTGGGCTGTGAGGAGATTCACACTACAAAATCTGGGGCCTAAGATTTTACAGAACTATCTATGTTCTCTTACTAAAGAAGAGAGAGTGTAATCTGTCAAACAGTTGCAGATTTTTGGAAAAGGGGCGTGTCAGGATAAAATCTGTATTTTAGTAAAATAAGTCAGAGGCAGTGTGATATAGTCACTGGATCTTATCCCTAAAGGCCATAGACAACCTGATGTCACGTGTGGACATATAAAATATAGGAAGTTACAGACTTTTCAGCCATCTAATCACTGGACTTCAGGAAGAAAATATTAGAACTTCTATTGAGTTTCACTCCACACTTCAAGTTTCTTTTTATACATTTTAAAATGTACACTATGCACTAGTAAAATGAAATGAGCACACCATTTATTAATAAATAAATGCACATATGTTGTGAGTGCATATACAAGATTTTTATTTTTACTTTTTGAGTCGGAGTCTCACTCTGTCACCCAGGCTGGAGTGTAGTGGCATGCTCACGGCCACCACAGCGTTGATCAGTTGGGCTCAGACGATCCTTCCGCCTCAGCCTTCGAAGCAGCTGGAACCACAGACATGCACCATCATGCCCAGCTATTTTTTCTTGATTTATTGTAGAGACGAGGTCTTACCAAGTTGCCCAGACTGGTCTCAAACCCCTGAGCTCAGGCAATCCTCTCATTTTGGCCTCCCAAAGTGCTAGGATGACAAGCTTGAGCCACCATGCCTGGCCTCAAGAATTTTTTTTATTTAAACCGAGAAGTGAGTGATCCAAAATATTTTGAGACCTCCACTCCAGAGAGTCTTAGGTCAGAAGTTTGAGTACGTCTGACCTGTAAGTAGGAAAACCAGTTAGGACAGTGTTACGTTTTGCTGAGGATTTGATCTTGGATACTGACACTAAAATGAAAGGGCTACATTTGAAAGATGGTAGGCTAGGTGTAGTAGCTCAGCCTGTCATCCCAGCACTTTGGGAAGCTGAAGCGAGAGGATTGCCTGAGCCTGCGGGGTGGAGACCAGTCTGGGCAACTCGGTGAGACCTGTCTCTAAAACAAACCACAAAAACTAGCCCGGCGTGGTGGCACGCTTCTGTAGTTCCAGCTACTTGGAAGCCTGAGGCCCTGAGCTCAGCAGGTCGAGGCTGCGGTGGCCGTGAGCGTGCCACTGCACTGTAGCTTGGGTGACAGAGTGAGACTCTGACTCAAAAAAAAGAAAGAAAGACTGCAGAATGAATTTCTAATCAAAAGCTCAAAAGCCATAATAGCATTGTGAATATTTTTGTTTGTCAAGGATTTGAAAGACAGTAGTCAGAGATCAGCTGAGAAGCAGTGGAAAATACATCCTCCACCTGTCATGGGCATTCCTAGAGAAGAGGGATTTATTTTAAGATAAGCTTGAGTTTTTGATACAAGATTACCTATCTGGATTGTGAAATGTAGTTAACAAATAAGAAGTTAAAGAAAGACAAATAAGTGAATTCAGTTTTCTGTTTAGATGCTATCCTGTGAAGAGGTTAATTAATGTAGAATTTTCTACCTTATTACATCAATGAATGGTGATAACAATTAAACTGATTAAATATCTATTAACTTTATGATTGCAAAAAGGACAAGTTACATGCTTTATTGATGTAGAGTCAACAGGCTAAGGTTAGTTTTGAGGAATGCTCTTACATAGGATATCTGAAGGGGTGAAAGTTTTCTGATTCACAAATTGCTAAGCTGAGCAAAGAAATAACGTTTTTCTCTTAAAAAAATCAGGTATGACTATAAGGTACATGTTTGCTTGTTTCATAAAATGACAGTAGTATGTTATCCCCAGTCTTGTCAGTATACAGGTCTTCTTTGATGTAATACTCTTCTGTCAAACTTGGAGCGTGGACTGTTCCCTTTTAAACATGTTATTTTAAAGCATGGTTGTATTTATTTGCTTTCTTTGTTTCTTTATACCAAGGCACAGAGCAAAATAAGATTTAGGAGATCACACTGTATATAACAGAGCAACATTTTCTAGAATATTTCTACTTATTCACTCATTAATTCATTTATTCTGTCAATCTTCTAACCGGTCATTTATTTATAAAATATTTATTGGATATTTACTATGGACTAAGAATTGTGGCAGGGATGTGAATAGTGTGAACAAGACAGAACTAGGATCCTGACTTTATGCAATTTGAATCCTCATGGGAGGGTCAGACAACAAGTAAGAATATAAGACCGATTACAGACTATGATTACCAAAGGTTGTTAAGTTTATAAACAATTGGTATGGTTGAGATTACCTGGAAGAAGATGTGGCATGTGTGGTTACTGTAGACAGAATGGACGGGGAAGATGTCTGAAAGTGGATGACATCTAAGACTTGAAGGATGAGCCTTATCCTGTTATGAGTTCCTTCTGTCTCTCAAGCAAAATCAAATAACCGCAAATAAAAAATGCCCCTCTTCAACCAACTCATGATGAATCTCCTCAACATATAATCCAGCTCCACCAGAAATCTCCTTTACTCTTTTCTGCCTCTATCCAGTTACTGCCATACCCTTTCCAGGACAGCGCAACTTGGCGTCTCCTGCTGCCTCCATGATTTGATCTTCCCCACAGTTTAGCTCAGCTTGACAAAGGGCCTAGAGCTGAATAACTCAGTAAGAAACTAAAGAGAGTTCCTAAAATGACAGGGTGAGGAAAAGGAGGTAAAACTTACATTTTAATAAAGTTTTTGACTGCGTTAGAATTTACCCTTTATCGAAAAGAACCGTAATGTACACATGGGCACCCAGCATCCCTTTCCATGTAAATCTCCATCTTTTGATGTTCTATTCCTTTTTCGGGGTTTATGCCTTTGTGTCGCTCTGCTCTTGTTCTTTCTGGTTCAAGCTGACTGTGCTCACCAAAGTTGTTTTCTGTGTAATCAGAAAGGAGAACTGGTGTTTTCATTAATTATTTTCTTCTGAAGTATGATCTGCCAACCAATGTTTGACTTTGCTGCAACTAAAATAAACACAAAGTGCTGCTGCGTCCCAATGTCCTTAGATGACTTAGGTCTGTGAGAGTATCTGTCCCCACATCTGGGTTCTATGTGCTCCAGGAGTTAGTGCTCAGTGGCCAAAGGTGCCATTAACAACCAACCGTAGGAACAGGATATAAATTAAGAGTCATAATTCATTCATGGTTACCAGGCTGGCTCTGAAAATTCTATTCATAGAAAGTGAAGATCTGTGTCCATGAGCACCTATACATGCAAGGATTCTTTCTTCGTATGGACTTTCTTTCCTGTGTCAGCTTTCCTGGTCCCACGACTGTTCTCCCACATCTGGCCTGAAGACCTCTATTAGCCTCTATGCCTGAGGGCCGCTGCGGTAACTTACTTTTCTTCCTTTTTAATTAGATCCACTAACATTGAGGATACAAGTGGCTTTCTGCAATTCTGGAAAAAGTCTAAGTTTGCTCAAAAAATTTTGGCTTTCAATTTCTCTTGCCCTCACTTGACCCTGTCATTTCTCCTCTCCAAGCTGTGCTCTACACAGCTGTGTGATCTATTACTAAGAAGCCTTGAGTCTCAACACCATGCAGACAACTTCTCCCCTTCCTTTGATACATATGTATAAATTGATCCCATCAACTCCCTGTCTTGTTTTCCATTCTTTTTAGGGCTACCAGTTATTCAGTTGTGAAAATGAAAATATACAGCTTCAAACATTTCACATTATTTATAATGCAAGACCTACGGTATCTCTCTTGATCTCCATCAGTTCTCGGTCTCTAAATATTGCCACTGTTGTAGTATTTCAATTGCGCATTGTCTTTTTCCAGCCCTGGAAGTTAATTTATGAAGACTGCTCTAGTTTCTTAAGGGAATAATTTTTTCAACCTTCTGAAGTCTCCAAGCACCAGTGAATCAGATCTTGGCCTGCGGGTCCAGGAAAGGGCCTTAAAACTCTCCAGTTGTGCCTGCCACAGTCCTCCTCTCATCCTCTGAAAAAGACTTGGATATTTCAATAAATTATGTGTCTGTAGATGTGGCTTAAATACGAATTTCTATCCTGTAACCTCGTGAGAGAGTTTCTTAGATTTTTCAGTCTGGCAATCTCACATAGTTCTAAGGCTCTCTATTCTATTTGATATATCCAGCTACAGATCAGGTAGCTGTAGTCTTCTAGTCTTAGAGCAATTCTTACAATTCGCTTCTTACCTTGCCATGGTACCATCAGGACAATCCAATTATGTTTTGCACCTAGCCTGACTTGTCTGTCAAATTCAGTCACCTGACTGCCATGTTGAAAGGGGCAGCCTTGGCCCCTCAGAGGTGCAGCTGTGAAATCACTTTATGATCTGAAATTCTATGAATCCTGAAATGTTACTCTAATAAATTAAATCTCTTTTTTTAACTTCAAAAACAATTGGAACAGGTTGTGATATTGACCAAAACAAACAAACAAACAAAAGATATCCATGCTCAAAAAGTTGAAGAGAAGTGGTGTATTTGAGGGAACTTAGAGAGTTTTGGAGTAGGATATTATACGGCACATTATGTAGCACAACTAAATACTTCTTCCTCAAAGTCCCATTTCTCATTAAATTTGCCCCAGTCTCAACTTCCCTCTTTGCCTGTCTTCTCTTTTCCTTCCAAATGAAAGTCCCAAATGCCCTGATTCTTCCTCTCACAACTCCTTCTTCTTTTTGCCCACCCACCTCCTTCAGCAACCACTAATAATCTACTTTCCATATCTCCACGCACTTTCTTACTTCAGTCAATTTGACCACTTTCTGATTTTCCTTGTCTCCTCACTTAGCACAATGATGGCTTCCTGGCTGAAGTGTGTTCAAAGGAAGTAAATATCTTAGGCTGTGTATCCTTACAATTTGATCATGTTTAACTTTTTTACATTGATACAAATTTCTCATCTTCAAAATAACTTACAAACATTTTAAAAAATGATATTAGGATAGACTCAAGTCGCTAATGAAAACTCTAAGTACTCAGCCTTTAATAGAGTTTCTAATTTCCTTCTTAACATATGTAAAGAGGATCAAATTAAATACTCTTGACATTTAAACTCTTAAAACAAAACAAGAAGCCAATTTTCACTTCACTCTGAATAAGGAAAGAAAAAAACCCCCAAACAGTTGCAGTCTGCCCTCCCTTCCCTCAACTCCTCAGAGGGATCTTTTGAGATGCTACACAAGAATAAAAACAAAGCAGATTTGGGGGTTCTGCTGGGTATAATAATAGATGGTAGAGGCCAGGCAATGAGGTCATCACACTCTGGTCCTAGATACCTGACTGAGGTTGTGCTAGGGGCTGGCTGGTAATTATTCTAATAAAAGAGCAGGGCCAAATCTCAGCAAGAGTCTTCAAACTGAACAGAAGTTTCTCTCTTTGTATTGTTCGTAGTTGCTTCACAGAGCACTGAGGTCTAATGATCTGATGTTCATTTTCTAAAAGTCGGAGGTGAGAAAAGAGTTTTGTACCAGCCAATATGTAAGTACTCCAGAATATTTTCCTAATAAAGATCATGCCATTGATCCTCCTCTAATACTTATATTTAAATAAGCCACCTCACTCCACTCTACCAGTTTGCTTGGCTGGTACAGGACGATTGAATCGACACAAGGACCATACTGAAACAAGGTAATCCAAGAGATGAGTTTTCAGTGAGTGGTTGTTTCAGCTACATTGTCATTTTCATGATTTATATATTTATGAGAGAACATCTTAGTAGTCAAACTCTACAAAAAGATATCACACCCAGGACATGCAATAGAGCGATTCGTCATATATGAAAAGATGACTATGGTAAAGATAATTGACGCTGATGAAAATATTTTAACCAAAATTGTGACATACCACAAATAATTATAATTAATATTTTGAAAGACTTGTCAGATTTGGTTTTGCCAGGCAATATTATGGATCCTCAGAAGAAGCGGAAGTGAGATGATCATGTAAACAACCACCACATAAGAGTATACTCTGAATAAGATTTAAAATAAGCAAACAGCTATATAAGGACTCCTGAAAGCATAAAACAAACATAAGCCAAGGTACAGTTAAACTCATAACATTACAACTGAAATGGATACGAATTTTGAGTTTGTTGCTTCCTGACTTGAGTGCGGCATCCTCCCAGTGGTTATAGCTACCTAAAATGGTAATTGGCTAAACGTGCCAGGCTTTCAAGACTGGAAAAGCAGCTGAAAATGTGTAGGGAAATCCTGAGAAGTACGAGAAGCAAGAAAACCCAAATTCTAAAAATCTGGCTGAAAGCTGAGTGAGCTATGTACGGGGGAGACCTCAGAAGAGAAGCAGTCAGAGGCCAGAGATAAATATGCTCTTAAAACATAAGGTGTCACAGAATTAGATCTTTGAGCTTGACGACTTTCTTAATTGACTGAAGTCTTCAACCATGACCTGCTAAGACAGCAGAAAGACTGAAGTGTCAGAGTACAGGACTCCAAATCAACAGAACAATTGAAGACTAGCGGATTTCCTGGAAGCAAGGGAACATCAGAAAGCACGAACTCCGTGTCTGCTTAAATCTTCAGCTGACTGACAAATTTGGTAAACGTGGGGTGATCCACAGAAGGCCAGGATTTAAAAAATGCATGATAATAAAGCATATGCACTAGCATTGTGGTAGACCAGGGGAATGGGTGAGTAGTGAGAGAAGTTAAAGATGGAAGCCTGGGGTGGCAATAGAGTTTGGAATTTGATTCCAGTCAAGTTGATTGCCTCCTAAAACAAGAGCAGAATAATCCTTAAAAGAATAGGACAGAATTTTGAGTCACTACAACGTATTATCTGCAAATCCTGGGTTTTCTACCAAATATCAGGTGTCCAAAGAAATAGTTACATGTAAAAAATAAAGGCAGAATATATAAACTGACTCCAAGGGACCCCAGATGTTGGATTTGGCAGATAAATACTTCAAAACATATAGTTATGTTAAGAGAATCAAAAGAAAATATCTTCAAAGTATTAAGTAAAAAGATGACATTAAGGAACAAGAATACAGTAAATCCCAACAGAGAAATGAAAATTAATTAAAAGATATAAATTATAGAGTAGAAAAGTAGAATTAATAAAATTTAAAAATCACTAGATAGACTTAACTCACTAGATAGACTTAACAGCAGACTACAGATGACATGAAAAAGTATCAGTCAATTTGAAGATAGATCAATAGAAATATTTGATTTGAAAAATAAGCAGGAAAAGGAATAAAGAAAAATAAGCTGAATTATAAAGATTTATGGGTAAATATGAAGTGGTCCAACATAGGTATAGCTAGAATTCCAAAATGAGAAAGAACAGAGAAAAAGTGAGAAATAAAGGTTCAGAACATTTCAAATGTGATTTACAAATCACAAGAAGTTCAAAGAACCCAATGCAAGTTAAACACAAATAAATAAACCCAAGACATATCATCATTAAACTGCTGAAAGCTAAGATAAAGAGAAAATCTTGAAAGCAACTAGAGAGAAATAACACATTAAATACTGGGGAACAATGTTAAGATTAATACCTGACTTCTCGTGAGATTATAGAAGACTGAAGACATTAGAACAGTATATTAACTATATTAAACGGTATGTTAAAGTGCCCAAATAAAATAAAATTAGCCTATATTTGGTGAAACTATTTCTTACAGTGAAGATGAAATAGTTTTGACTTTAGAAAGTTTTTAGAAAATTTATTACCATTGGTTCTTCATTATAAAAAAATGCATCTAAAGAAAGTTCTTCATATTTGAAGATAAATAATACTAGATGGCGACATGAATCTACAGGAATGATGTAGTCACAGAAAGCTACATGCTATATAATTCATTTATATAAATTAATTTTTCATGAATCATATAGTATGGTTGAAAAGTCATAGCTATAGAACTTAGCTAATGAAACTTAGTCAATAGCTTGCGTAGCATGTAGTGTGCTATAGAAAAGACAAACTTATAGTGATTGAAAGCACATCAGCGTACCACGGTTAGGTGAGTTCTGATGATAAGGGACAGGAGAATTTCAATGACATTTTGAAATTCAGTGATAGTTACATGAGTGTATACATTTGTCAAACTTCATTGAATTGTGTAATTAAAATTGTTAACTTTTATATCATATAGGTGGTGCAAAAATATAGGACCTAAATCATGGGACTTACTAGTCCAATGGCTAAAACTCAATAATCAACATCTTATTACAATGTGTAAATATGTTTAATTATAGAAGAACATTTTAGTAAATTGTAGTTTGCATTATTTGTGCAATATACATTTTTTTTTTTTTTTTGAGTTGGAGTCTCACTCTGTCGCCCAGGCTGGAGTGCAGTAGCACACTCACGGCCACCCCAGCTTCAATCTGCTGGTCTCCGGTGATCCTTCTACCTCTGCCTTCCAAGTAGCTGGAACGACAGGTGGGTGCTACCATGCCCAGCTGCTTTTTTAAAATTTAGTGTAGAGACGAGGTCTCACCAAGTTGCCTGGGCTGGTCTCGAACCCGCGGGCTCAGGCAATTCACTCGCCTCAGCATCCCAGAGTGCTGGGTTTACAGGCTGAGCCACCGAGCACCGTCATATGCATATATCTTTAGTCATTTTTTATGGGGTAATATGGTTTGGAATATTGCTTTTACATATCTATTTAAATCTGAGCAAAATGATTTGCTACACAAAATTGTTACATTAATGCCAGCTAATAAAACTTAGTTGATAGTTTGTGGTAGCATGTGGTGATGAAGTTGGACGTGGGTGCTAGATACACCTGGGTTTGAATCTCAGTTCTCCTCCTTAATTGCTGTATAATCTTGGATAAATTACTCATCTTCTCTAAGCTTGGGTTGACTGATTTCTTGAATAAAAATATCGAAATATCTATTCCATAGGGATGTTGTGAGGATATAACTTTTTTTTTTGAGTTGGAGTCTCACTCTTGTTGCTCAGGCTGGAGTGCAGTGGCAAGCTCATGGCTACCACAGCCTCGACCTGCTGGGCTTGGGTGATCCTTCCGCCTCAGCCTTCCAAGTAGCTGGAACTACAGACGCATGCCGCCATGCCCAGCTAAGGATATAATTAAAAAAAAAAATACAAACTGCTTAGTGCAGTGGCTAGCACAGAGTCAGCATGCAATAGTGATGACCTATTTTATTCCTTGCCATACTAGAATATTCTAATTGATGTATATAATAGATTATTTGAAACAAGAAATTACCACAATGGCTACCGATCAATCATAAGATAGTATTATACCCCTACTTAAATATTTGTAGATAAGGGAGAAAAATCAGAAACAAGTTACATAAAAGGACAAAACACTGGATGGCACGAGGAGAATGAATGTGGCTCACATGAATCTTTTTATTTGGGGCCCTCGACAATAGTTTCTACTTGTTTTCTAACAACCTACATTCCCAAGAAGGTGTCCTTAATGGTGCATGTCTCTTTCTCTCCCTCCCTCTTTGTCTCCATCTCTCCTGCATTTTCTCTGTTCTTCCTGGCGTATATTGACTTCCTCTCCGTTATCAGTTCCTTTGTTTCTCTTAGCTGCACATTCTCCCTCTTTCCTAGTCTGTGTGTAAGTAAGCCTTTTCCTTTGTGGAGTCTGTTAATTTCCTAATATTTTCCTGCTTGTTCTCCCATTTTTTTCCAAAATATTCTGTCCGTATCATCCTAGAGTGATGTTTAACCTGCGACACGCCACCTTCCCTTTCACCTTCTGCTCCACTCCAAAGGTCAAGGTGATATTTATTTTTGAGGAAGTGAGAGGCAATATCCACATAAATGTTAGAAGGGAAAATGACCTGGGAATAAAGACTTATCAGTGGTCTCAGGGGAAGGGCTAGAGGCCT